>ML662450.1:628401-739728 GCA_007570785.1 Antilocapra americana | reverse complement strand
ATATACAATGGAGAAAAGACAACCTCTTTAACAAGTGGTGCTGGGAAAACTGGACAGCCACTTGTAAAAGAATGAAACTAGATCACTTTCTAACACCATACACAAAGATAAACTCAAAATGGATTAAAGATCTAAGCATAAGACCAGAAACTATAAAACTCCTAGAGGATAACATAGGCAAAACACTCTCTGCTATAATCCAAAGCGGGATACTCCATGACCCACCTCCCAGAATATTGGAAATAAAAACACGAATAAACAAATGGGACCTAATTAAAATTAAAAGCTTTTGCACAACAAAGGAAACTATAAGCAAGGTGAAAAGACAGCCTTCAGAATGGGAGAAAATAACAGCCAATGAAGCAACAGACAAACAATTAATCTCAAAAATATACAAACAACTCCTGCAGCTCCATTCTAGAAAAATAAACAACCCAATTAAAAAGTGGGCCAAAGAACTTAACAGACATTTCTCCAAAGAAGATATAAAAATGGCTAACAAACACATGAAAAGATGCTCAACATCACTCATTATCAGAGAAATGCAAATCAAAACCACAATGAGGTACCACTTTACACCAGTCAGAATGGCTGCCATCCAAAAGTCTACAAGCAATAAATGCTGGAGAGGATGTGGAGAAAAGGGAACCCTCTTACACTGTTGGTGGGAATGCAAACTAGTACAGCCACTATGGAAAACAGTGTGGAGGTTCCTTAAAAAGCTGCAAATAGACCTGCCATATGACCCGGCAATCCCACTGATGGGCATATACACCGAGGAAACCAGAATTGAAAGAGCCACGTGTACCCCAATGTTCATCGCTGCATGGTTTACAATAGCCAGGACATGGAAGCAACCTAGATGCCCATCAACTGACGAATGGATAAGAAAGCTGTGGTACATATACACAATGGAATATTACTCAGCATTAAAAACAAATTCATTTGAAGCAATTCTACTCAGATGGATGAAACTGGAGCCCATTATCCAGAGTGAAGTAAGCCAGAAGCAAAAACAACAATACAGTATACTAATGCATATATATGGAATTTAGAAACATGGTAACGAGAACCCTGTATGCGAGACAGCAAAAGGAATGCAGATGTATAGAACAGACTCGTGGACTCTGTGGATGAGGGCAAGGGTGGGATGATATGGGAGAAGGGCATTGAAGCATGTTAATTGTCATGTGTCTAATCAATCGCCAGCCCAGGATTGATGCCCGGGACTGGTACAGCGAGATTTCCCGGGGGGGAGGGAGGAGGGAGGGGGTTCCGGAGGGGAAGCATATGTAAACCCATGGTGATATCATGACAATGTATGGCAAAAACAATAATAAAAAAAATAAAAAATAAAAGCATCAATTCTTCAGCACTCAGCTTTCTTTATAGTTCAACTCTCACACCCATACATGACCACTGGAAAAACCATAGCCTTGACTAGACAGACCTTTTTTGGCAAAGTAATGTCTCTGCTTTTCAATATGCTGTCTAGGTTTGTCATAACTTTTTTTCTAAAGAGTAAGGGTCTTTTAATTTCATGGTTGCAATCACCAGCTGCAGTGATTTTGGAGCCCAGAAAAATAAAGTCAGCCACTGTTTTCACTGCTTCCTCATCTATTTGCCACGAAGTGATGGGACCAGATGCCATGATCTTAGTTTTCTGAATGTTGACCTTTAAGCCAACTTTTTCACTCTCCTCTTTCACTTTCATCAAGAGGCTCTTTAATTCTTCTTCGCTTTCTGCCATAAGGGTGGTGTCATCTGCATATCTGAGGTTATTGATATTTCTCCCAGCAATCTTGATTACAGCTTGTGCTTCCTCCAGCCCAGCGTTTCTCATGATGTACTCTGCATATAAGTTAAATAAGCAGGGTAACAATATACAGCCTTGAGGTACTCCTTTTCCTATTTGGAACTAGTCTGTTGTTCCATGTCCAGTTCTAATTGTTGCATCCTGACCTGCATAAGGGTTTCTCAAGAGGCAGGTCAAGTGGTCTGGTATTCTCATCTCTTTCAGAATTTTCTACTCATCAAAAAGGCAAGAGAGTTACAGAAAAACATCTCTTTCTGCTTTATTGACTATGCCAAAGCCTTTGACTGTGTGTGGGTCTGTAAAACAAAGTAGAACAAAATGATGAAAATTGTCTAACATTGATATTCCAAGTGGAGGTGTGAGAGAGCAAAGGTACTATTTTAGGATAAGCACAGATCAAAACATTATATCTTCAAAGACATTAATATTGACAATATATATTAGGCCTATGTGTTTAAGTCATCTAATGTGCAGAACAAATTACAGCCAAAATGTAATATCTCAAAAACATACCTTACTTACTGGGATTTCATAATATTCAACCCTGAATATTCACTGGAAGAGCTAATGCTGAAGCTCCAATATTTTGGCCACCTGATGCAAAAGAGACGGCTCATTGTAAAAGATCATGATTATGGGAAATGTTGAAGGAAGGAAGAGAAGGGGATGACAGAGGATGAGATGATTGAATGGCATCACTGACTCAGTGGACATGAGTTTGAGCAAGCTCTGCAAGATGGTTAAGGACAAGGAAGCCTATTGTGCTGCAGTCCATGGAGTCACAATAGTCAGACATAACTGGGCAACTGAACAGCAACAAAGTTTCAGAGTTTTTCATGTCTCTATTGGGTACTCTGATAGCTCAATTGGTAACGAATATGCCTGCAATGCAGGAGACCCAGGTTCGGTTCCTGGGTGGGGAAGATTCACTGGAGAAAGGATAGGCTACCCACTCCAGTATTCTTGGGCTTCCCTTGTGGCTCAACTGGTACAGAATATGCCTGCAATGTGGGAAATGGGTCTGATCCCTGAGTTACGAAGATCCCCTGGAGAAGAGAAAGGCTACCCACTCCAGAATTCTGGCCTAGAAAATTCCATGGGCTGTATAGCCCATGGGATCGCAAAGAGTCAGACGTGCCTGAGGGACTTTCATTTCCATTTCAGCTGGTTCAGCAGAGTTCTGTATTGTGATTGAGGCCAAATGGCAGCTGTGTCCAGAATGAGCTGAAGATTTGCTTGTGCAGTACACACAACACGGCTGATTCTGATGTCGCTGTCACTGACTGGAACTCAGGAGCAGCCAGCAAGAGAGCACTGTTCACAGCCTCCCCATGTAACCTGGGGCTTCCACAGCACTACCGCCAGTTTTTCAAAAGGTAAGAAACAGATGTTTCCAGGCCAGTTAAGAACTGAGTAAATGTAGGGATGCCAAAGCATCACTTTTTCCTTGTTCTAATTTTAAAAACACTTATATTCTATGGAGTAAAGTCATAGACTTTACCTCCTGATACTGGGGGAGTTATAAGGTCACAACTGCCACAGGAAGTGGGGGAGGGGAAGTTTTTCTGCAACCACTTTGAGAAAATATTAATTCAGTGTGCCACAATGAGATTATGTGACAGATAAAAGAACACTGAATCACCAACATGATGGACATGAGTTTGGGTAAACTCTGGTAGTTGACAATGGACAGGGAGGCCTGGCATGCTGTGATTTATGAGGTTGCAAAGAGTCAGACACGACTTAGCGACTGAATTGAACTGAACTGAATGCAGAGACTCTGAAAATGTTTACATTTATTAAAAATAGTGAGTCAGTTGTGAATTCTACTGATGTCTTTAATTATTCATTGATGACTGCTGATTCATGGACACAAGAGCTGATGTCCTGCCTGAGCAGGACATCCTTATCTCTCAGGTTCAAAATAACAGCTAAAATGTGGGCATCATGGACTCAATGGCCATGAATATGTGCAAACCTCAGGAGATGGTGAAGGACAGGAAAGCCTCACGTGCTATAGTCCATGGGAGTCTCAAAGAGTCATATAGGACTTAGCAACTGAACAACAGCACAATTTAGGCTAACAGTGTGCTTGATTAAAAATATGTTCAGGGTTCATATCACCCTTTACTTTAAAAAGTTTCTTTTGAGTGTATATATGTGCTTGTGTTTCTGTGAACATGTTCATTTACCTTCTGAGTATTTAATGATTTATTACATATAGATTTAACATAGTGAGTGAAATACACACATTGACTTTTGATTTCTTGAAATTGTTACTTAAATCAACATTTACAATTGTCTATCCATCAAAAACATAGACATAACATTACACTGAATTTACAAATAATATAAAATTAGGCACCAGTCTTCCATAATTTTCCTTTACATCTTGACCACCTAACGAGTAATAAGCATAAATTTATCACTATAGATTTTTATTTGGCATGATAATTTAGAACCAACATCATCCTTTCACCATAGCTGTTTAAAACATTCTGCATTGGAGCTTCTCTGGTGGCTCAGTGGTAAAGAATCTGCTTGCCAATGCAGAAAACAAAGGTTCCCTATCTGGGAAGATTTCACATGCCCAGGAACAACTAAGCCCATGAGCTACAACAATTGAGCCTGTGTTTTAGGTGTTGCAACTATTGAACCCTGCATACCCTAGAGCCCATGGTTCACAAGCAAAGCCACCACAGTGACCAGCCGGAGCACCACAACAAAGAATAGCCCCTCTCTCACTGGAACTAGGGAGGCCCAAGTCATCAACAAAGACCCAATGTAACCAAAATAAGTACAATAATAAATCTTTTAAAATTTTGTATTTTAAAAAAGTTTAAAATATTTTAAGAAAAGTGATGGCTTTATCAAAAGTCAGTTTTTAACCTCTAGAAGAAAGAGCTAAATTTATAAGCATGCCATGCAAAGTGATAGTTCTCTTACAGTAGGACAATAAAAAGCAAAAAAATAAATGCTGCTTTGGCAAATCTATTCTTCCTTTTTTATATTGTTATATTTTTGCTTTGTTTTGAAATGGAAGATTTAAAATCATATTTGGCTAAAACTACAGATGTAGACAAATCACTTCTTTAAATGACCTGGAGGAGCTTCCATTTCTGGAAGGAGCAGACTTACGTTGGTTTGTTTCAAATCCCCAGTTAGAACAACTAGAAAAATAAGACAAAAATTAAAACACATGTTTGAAAGCACTGGAGAGCTACCCAGAGCACTGAGGAACTATAGTGTCAAATGAGAGAGAGGGAAATTTATATAGATGATCCCCAATTTTCCTGTCTCTTGGAGGCAGCTGCTAATACTAATGGTAGTAGCTAAAAAGATGAGCAGCACATTCAATAGATTTGTCAAGCAGGTGGTACAAAAACTGAAGTTTAAAGATGACCATGGCATCTAAGACAAGACCTACAGCAAATCCAGACAACAGAATGTGTGTATGTTCAGATGCTCAGTTGTGTCCAACTTTTGCAATTCCATGGACATAGACTTACAGGCTTGTCTGTCCATGGAATTTTCCAGGCGACAGTACTGGAATGAGTCGTCACTTCCTCCTTCAGAGGATCTTTCTGACACAGGGATTAAACCTGCATTCTATCTCTCACATCTTCTGCGTTGATAGGTATATTGTTTATCACTAGCACCATCTGGGAATCCCAAGAGAATAAAAGAAACAAAAATACAAATGAGTTACAGTCAGGGCTTCCCTTGTTGCTCAGCTGGTAAAGAATCCGCCTGCAATTTGGGAGACTTGGGTTTGACCTCTGTGTTGGGAAGATCCCCTAGAAAAGGGAAAATCTACCCACTCCAGAATTCTGGCCTGGAAAATTCCTTGGACTGTATAGTCCACAGTGTAGAAGAGTTGGACATGACTGAGAGACTTTCACTCACTTCACTTACATTCTAGGGCTTGCATGGTGTCTCAGACTGTAAAGAATCTGCCTGCAATGCAGGAAATTCAGGTTCAGTCCCTGGATTGGCAAGATCCCCTGGAGAAGGAAATAGCTACCTACTCCAGTATTCCTTCCTGGAGAATTCCAAGGACAGAGGAGCCTGAACTAAAAGACAGGACGGAGAATTTCACCAGAAAATTGAATAACTATAGAAGTGAATAAAATAGACTGCCTACAATTTAAAAGCGTAACTATAAATTAAAGATTCAAATAACATCTAAAGATAAAATTAAGAACCTTAGAAAAAAATCATAAAACAGTACCCTGCTACTGGTGCTCTGTATCTTATTTTGATTTTATATTCTTAATTTTTTTTTACTTCTTTATTCCTTGTAATGGTTTATTTTATGCATAAGTTTGACAGAGGTTGCCCAGACATTTGGTCAAACATTATTCTCAGTGAATCAATGAGGGTGTTTCTAGAAGAGATTAATATTTGAATTTGTATATTTAAATTGAGGAAAGTAGGGAAAACCACTAGGCCTTTCAGGTATGACTAAATCAAATCCCTTATGATTATACAATGGAAGTGACAAATAGATTCAAGGAGTTAGCTCTAATAGACACAGTGCCTGAATAACTATGGACGGAGGTTCATAACATTGTACAGGAGGCCATGATCAAAACCATCTCAAATAAAAGAAATGAAAAAAGCAAAATGATTGTCTGAGAGGCCTCACAAACAACTGAGAAAAGAAGAGAAGTGAAAGGAAAACGGGGATAAAAAAGGAATGATATATCCTTCTGAATGCAGAGTTCCAAAGAATAGCAAGGAGAGATAAGAAAGCCTTCCTACATAATCTATGTTAAGAAATAGAGGAAAACAATAAAATGGGAAAGGCCAGAGATCTCATCAAGAAAACTAGAGATTCCAAGGGTACATTTCATGCAAAATTGGGCACAATAAAGGACAAAAATGGTATGTACCTAATAGAAGCAGAAGGTATTAAAAGGTGGCAAGAATACACAGAAGAACTGTACAAAAGAGATCTTGGTGATCCAGGTATCCAAGATGGTGTGCTCACTCATCTCAAGCCAGACATCATGGAATGAGAAGGAAAGTGGGCCTTAGGAAGCATCACTATGAACAAAGATACTGTAAGTGATGGAATTCCATTTGAGCTATTTCAAACCCTAAAAGATGATGCTGTGAAAGTGCTGTACTCTTTATGCCAGCAAATTTGGAAAACTCAGAAGTGGCCACAGGACTGGAAAAGGTCAGTTTTCATTCCAGTCCCTAAGAAAGGCAATGCCAAAGAATGGTCAAACTACTGCACAATTGCATTCATCTCGCATGCTAGTAAAGTAAAGCTCAAAATTCTCCAAGCTAGGTTTCAATAATACATGAACCAAGAACTTCCAGATGTTCAAGCTGAATTTAGAAAAGGCAGATGAACCAGAGATAAAATTGCCAGCATCAAAAAAGCAAGAGAGTCCCAGAAAAACATCTTCTTCTTCTGCTTCATTGACTACACCAAAGCCTTTGACTATGAGGATCACAATCAATTGTGGAAAATTCTTCAAAAGATGAGAATACCCGACCACCTTCCCTGCTTCCTGAGAAATCTGTAACAGTTAGAACTGGACACAGAACAAGGACTGGTTCAAAATTGGGAAAGTATGTCAAACTTGTATATTTTCAACCTGCTTATTTAACTTATTTGCAAAGTACCTTATGTGAAATGCTGGGCTAGATGAAGCACAAGCTGAAATCAAGATTACTGGGAGAGATGCCAATAACCTCAGAAATGCAGATGACACTACCCTTATGACAGAAAGCAAAGAGGGACTAAAGCACCTCTTGATGAAAGTGAAAGAGGAGAGTGAAAAAGCTTTCCTAAAATTCAACTTTCAAAAAGTTAAGATCGTGGCATCTGGTCCCATCACTTCATGGCAAATAGATGAGGAAACAAGGGAAACAGTGACAGACTTTATTTTCTTGGGCTCCAAAATCACTGCAGATGGTAAAAACAGCCACGAAATTAAAAGATGCTTGCTACTTGGAAGAAAAGCTATGACAAACCTAGATAGCATTCTAAAAAGTAGAGACATTCCTTTGCCAACAAAGGTCCATATAGTTAAAGGTATGGTTTTTCCAGTAGTGTTGCATGGATGTAACAGTTGGACCATAAAGTAGGTGAAGCCCCAAAATATAGAAGTTTTTGAACAGTATTGTTGGAGAAGCCTCTTCTGAGTCACTTGGACTGCATGGAGATCAAACCAGTCAGTCCTAAAGGAAATCAATTGCAAATATTCGTTAGCAGGACTGATGCTGAAGCTAAAGCACCAGTAATTTGGTCACCTAATGAGAACAGCCAACTCATTAGAATGGACCTTGATTCTGGGAAATATTGAAGGCAGGAGGAGAAGGGGATGACAATGGGCAAGATGGTTGAATGGCATCACCAACTCAAAGGACCCAAATTAGAGCAAGCTCCAGCATATGGTGGCAGACAGAGAAGCCTGGTATGCCGCAGTCCATAAGGTCCCAAAGAGACACACATGACTGAGCAACTGAAAAGCAGACTGAATAAAGCAGACTGCCCTCTCTAAGGTGGATGGGCCCCATCCAATTAACAATAGACTAGAATAGAACAAAAAGGGTGAGTAAGAGAGAACATCTTCTACCTGTCTACTGAACTAGAACACTAATCTTCTGTCCTCACACTCAAACTTAAACATTGACTTTTCTTGGGTCTTGACACTGCTGGCTTTTAGACTGGAACTCATTGGTTTTCTTGGTTTTCAAGACTTTGGACTAGAACTAGAACTACACATTTTCTCTCTTGTGCATCCAACTTGTCTGTAGATCTTGGGATTTTTTAGTCTTGGTAATCACATGAGCCAATTCTTTACAATAAATTATCTATCCATCTATTCTTCTGTCATTTATATATATGCACCCACACAGACACACAGACATACCCCCATCCTGCTAATTCTGTTTCTCTGGTGAATTCTCATAATCTCCTTACTGTATCATTACATTCTTCTCTATTCACGAATTCCCACTGGCACATAAATAAGCTCCAGCAGCACCCAGTTAACATGAGCTTCCCCTTCTGTTTACTGCTCAATTATCACTTATTCTTTGGGAACACTTTTCACTCCCAGTTTTCTCTCTGATAGGGTGATATTGAGGTGGTAAGGGGAACGTAGTGGAGGTGGAGATGGTCAATAATCAAAAGCTTTGAATGAAGAGTCCAGGTGAGAGTTTACACATATCAGCTATTAAGCTCCTAAAATTAAAAAAAAAAAAAAACACAGGCAAAATTTTCTTCTGCTCTCTTTTGGCCTATTCATTTGATAAATTGACTGGAGGAAAATGCTTTGCCATACCCTGATCTTAAAGATATTTTTAAGGGAAAAATGTATTTATTTAACTTTTTAGCTTATTTTTAAGGAAATATTCTTTTTCAAAATAGAAAATATTGGTACCTTGGTTTTAAAACTGCCAGTCATAGAACTTTGATCTAACATGGCATAAAGACCAAAAAGTGTATGTCAGTTCATGTACTAAGCCACCAGCAACATAGCCAAAAGCAGAAAATGTGTAAACCCCCTGACATTTGGGTTCAAACAAGGTGAAAATTTTATTTCCAGATGACATTTTTATCTTAATGCTAAGATTTCATTGAAACTCATGTTCAGAAGATGACTGCTCAAAGTATCCAAACCCTGTGGATTGTTGGTAGCTGTCTGATGGATGCTTAGCTGTCAGTCTTTCTAATTAAAAGTTTTGTCTAGTTTTTCTCCTGGAGAATGGCAGTATTTTCCCCATGTATTCTGTTACTTCTTTTGGGGTAGTTGATGATGCTGTTTTTGACTCTGAATCTTACCCAGTATCTCTCTCACTTCTGCTTGATGAAATGTTATCTTTAACGAGTGGCATGATACAGACAAGGGAGGGAATATAATGACAAATTTTGTGGCAATTGGACAGCTTGGCTTACAACTGAGCCTCATTTCTGTTTGTAAGTGATTCGAGACAGAACTGATTTGCATCTTTCTATGCTTTTTGAGTGTTATGATCTTTGGTGGTTTAAATGAAGATCATGGCATTTGGCCCCATCAGTTCACAGCAAATACATGGGTAAAAAGTGAAAACAGTGACAGATTTTATTTTCTTGGGATCCAAAATCACTTTGAACACTGACTGCAGTCATGAAATTAAGACACTTGCTCCTTGGAAGAAAACCTATGACAAACCCAGACAGCATATTAAAAAATACAGAGACATTACTTTTCCAAAAAAGGTCCATATAGTCAAAGCTGTGGTTTTTCCATTAGTCATATACAGATGTGAGAACTGGACCATAAAGTAGGCTGAGAATTGATGTTTTCGAACTATGGTGCTGGAGAGGACTCTTGAGAGTCCCTTGAACTGAAAGAAGATCAAAGCAGTCAATCTTAAAGGAAATCAACCCTGACTATTCATTGGAAGAACTGGTGCTGAAGGTGAAGTTCCAATACTTTGGCCATCAGATGCAAAGAAGCAACTCTTAACTCATGAGTTTGAGCAAACTTCAGAAGATGTTAAAGGACAAGCAACCCTGGCATACTGCAGTCCAGGGGTCAAAAAGAATAGGACACTAATTAGTGACTGAATAACAACAACTGCTTCTTTAAGGCTAGATAATATTCCATTGTATACAAACACCAAGTTTTATTCACCTATTCATTTATTGAAGGACATGGATTGTTAACACATTTTGGCTATTGTATATAGTGACAATGGCAGTGAATTTAAAACAATGGCTTCCCACCAAAGTAGGTGCACCTCTATGTCTTCAATTGGATTAACATTTAGTAATCAGAGCACAGATCCCTGATATTTGAAGGACAAAATCGATATTGCTCACTCCGGCCCCTGCAGGCTGCTTTAGGAAGGTGGATACAGTCACATGCCACAGTGTTGAGTTTGAGGGATGAATAATTGCTACCAAGCTAAGAGTTAAAGTTGACCAAAACTAGCCAAAACTTATTGGCTTTCCTGGTGGCTCAGCAGTAAAGAATCCATCTGTCAATGCAGGAGACAGGAGTCTGATCCCTGAGTCAGGAAGATCCCCTGGAAAAGGAAATGGCAAACCACTCCAGTATTCTTGCCTGGGAAATCTCATGAACAGAGGACCCAGGCAGGCTACAGTCCATGGGGTTGCAAAGAGCTGGACACGATGTAGCAACTAAACAATATCAACAAACCAGAACTTGCCATCTATGCCTTCTCTTGGATGTTTCAAACCCTCAAACAGACTCTCTTTCAAAATGTTTACATCAGAAAGATTCTGTCATGGTAATCGCTATCTAGGTGTAGAAACAGGTTCTTGATGCATCCTACTCTGCCACATTCCCAGAATTCTCTATTTGGTAAATATTTTGAAAAATATGGATGGCTATGAAGCACATGAAAAGATGTTCAACACCACTAATAGAGAAATGCAAATCAATACTATAATGAAGTATCACCTCACAATGGTCAGAACGGCTATCATCAAAAAATCTACCAAAAAAAAAAAAAAAGAATTCTGGAGAGGATGTGGAGAAAAGGGAACTCTTCTACACTGTTGATGGGAATATAAATTGATGCAGCCATTTCGGAGAACAGTATGGAGGTTAGCTATAGAACGAAAAATAGAACTACTATGCTCAGTGCTCAGGTGTACTTAGCTGTTTCCAATGCTTTGTGACCCTATGGACTGTAGCCCATCAGGCTCCTCTTCCCATGAAAATTTCTAAGCAAGAAAACTGTAATGGGTTTCCATTTTCTTCCTCAAGGGATCTTCCCAGTCCAGGGATCGAACCCTTGTGTTCCCCATCTCCTGCATTGCAGGTGAATTCTTTACTGCTGAGCCACTAGGGAAACTCTAGAACTTTTATATGATCCAGCAGTCCCACTTCTGGGCTTGTACTCTGAGAAAACCATAATTCAAAAAGATACATGCATCCCAATGTTCATCACAGCACTATTTATAGTAGCCAGGACATGGAAGCAATCTAAATGTCCATCAACAGAAGAATGGGTAAAGAAAATGTGGTGTGCATATACAATGGAATATTACTCAACTACAAAAAGAATAAAATGATCTAATTTGCAACAACATGGATGGACCTAGAGATTGTTATGCTAGGTGAAATATGTCCTACAGAGAAAGACAAATGTCATATATCACTTATATGTAGAATCTTAAAAAAGAGAGTACAAATGAACTTATTTACAAAACATAAGTAGAGGACCATATGTAGAAAATAAACTTATGGCTACCAGGGGACAAGAGGAGGGGGAGGATAAATTGGGAGATTTGGAGAGCTATACACACTGTACTACATAAAAAACAGATAACTAGTAAGGACCTACTGTATAGGACAGGGAATTCTACTCAATACTCTGCAATGGTCTATATGGGAAAAGAAATCTAAAAAAAGAGTTGATATATGTAAATGTGTAACTGATTCACTTGGCTGTACACATGAAGCTAATGCAATACTATACATCAACTATACTCCAAAAATATTTATAAAACATATTTTGAGAAAATATTTTTGATAAAAACTAACAAAGCAAAGTGTACCTTATTTTTTATATTTCTTCAGTTATTCAGTCCATTCGTTCATTTGTAGATTGAGTGTCTGCATTGAGAGGCATCTAAGATTCCAAAACAAATATGTAGTTACAGCCTCTGAGTTTCTAAAATTATGAAATCAAGTATGAGAGACAAACATAAGTCAACAATTGCGGTACTGTATGATGTGTGCTCTAATTGATCACTACATGTGATTTAGAGTGTCATCCCTTCTGCTTGAGTGAGAGGGACAGGTTGAGGAAGGCCAGGGAATATTCCATTTAGCCAACAACTAGCTCCTTCATGTGAGTAATTGGGGAAACTTGGAGACAATCTCTGCTTCGTCTTCAACTTAGCTGCTTCACTGCCTTCACAGGACTCTAAAGAAGGCGAGCCTGTATGAAATGTGGAGAACTAGATGAACTCTTGTTTCGTACCCACGATCTCCCTTTATAAGCTCTTTTTCTCTCTGTCATTCACTGATTTCATAACAATGTGTACTCTCTCTTTAAGCCTAGATTTTTGTTTTCATCATGAATTTGTTCATCAATTTATTCATTCAGTAAACATTTTTGGAGCACCTGCTGTGTTCCAGGGACAGTGCTAGACATCTTGTTACTATCTTAAAAAAAAAAGCAGAGATCAAGGCAAGTTACAGCCTCTGCATTGTGTAACTTGCAGTCTTGTCTGGAACATAGACAATAAATAAGTAAGTCAAGAACATAGACAATAAATTAGGTGAGATAGTTTGCTTTCTCTCTCTCTCTCATACACACACACACACACACACACACACACACACACACACATTTGTACAGTAATATTTTAAATATCTTTCTTAAGGTTTATTTTCTAATAAATTCACTAAACAGGAAAATTACAACCCTCTTTAGCAGTTGCAAATGCTGCTTCTTTAATGCCATCAGCTCTTATAAATTGATATTTCTTTCTTCTTCTCTTTATCCAGTTTCTATTCTGAGATGGCTCCTTTTATTAAGAAGCTCAGCTGTTTTGTTCTTCACGCAACCAGTCTCAGGCCCTAATGGTTCCCCTTTCACACCAAATCCAGACTTATTCAGGTCTTCTATGGAATCCACTTCATATTCCATCCACCTGCTATTTCTGTCTGATGGCATGCCACATCTGCTCTGCCTTGTCCACTCACCAGGGACAGAAACAGAACATGGTGAAACATCATGTACTGCATTATTTAGCAACGAGCAAGGAGGACACCCCCAGAGAAGAATGTAATTTTAAACTAGAAAAAAAAATGATTAAGAATCATGGGCGTGAAAGGAACAGCAGCAAGCAGATGTTGTAAAACATGAGTAAGGAGGACAGAAAGGCGACAGCTGAGAGTGAATTGATTTTCCTCTGAAGTCTTGCATCTCTACTCAATCATGCCAGATGGAGAAGCAATCATGAAGACACAAGGTCCTGTTGGTCTCACTGCCCTTCCCACAAGAGAACTGTTTGAAAATACTTTCCCAAAGCAGCAGAATGAAAAAAGCAAATGCACTGTTTCATTTATTAATCAAGATTCAATTTATCTCACTCATTTGAGATGGCAAGCTGTGGTGGAAAAGAACAGTCTTTGGGTAAGAGACATGGCTTTGAATCTTAATTCTTTTCATTACTACCTGTATGACCTTGATGAAACAAATGTCTTCCTTTTTTGAGCTTTAGGATTCTCACTTACAAAAGATTAAGACTAACATTTATTGAGACCTTACTTTGTGCTGGGCATTATGCTGATTGCTTCATTTTATGGTCACATTTAATCCTTCTAAAAAGCCTTTGAGGTACACATTATCAGCTAGTTTATACAAGGCAAAAAAAGAAAGAAAGAGAGAGACAGAGAAGTTAACCTAGGAGTTAATTACCTTATAAAGGTGGCAACCTAATGTAGAAATTAGGGGCATGGATGAAAGGCTGGAATTCCTGGGTTCAAATCCCAGATTTGTCACATAAACTTGAACATCTTCTTTTAACTTCTTTTTGCCACATTTTCTTCATAGATAAATGTGGGCCTTCAGAACAACTGCATCATATAGTGGCTATGAAATTAGATGAGACAGGCTATATTTTTAGTATCATACCTGGAACATAATAACTGTTCAATAAATACATTAATCAATATCATGCGCAATATAGTATGTATATATTAATACATTATTATCTCTGTGTGGGGCTTCCCTAGTGGCTCAGCGGTAAAGAATCCAGCTGCAATGCAGGAGACAGGGGTTTGATCCCTGGGTCAGGAAGATCCTGTGGAGGAGTGCATGGCAACCCACTCTAGTATTCTTGCATGGAGAATCCCATGAACAGAGGAGCCTGGTGGGTTACAGTCCATAGGGTTGTACACAGTTGGAAACAATGGAAGAGACTTAGCATGCACACATCATTGTTGTGATTGTTAGACTTTTATGATGGATGATTGAGTGCATAAGTCACAGATCTAAATTTAAATCTAGGTCTGTCTCACTCCAAATCCCTCACTCTACTCACAATAGTGAGTGCTCTTTTGAGAGTTAATTGCTGTAGCACATGCAAAACTCAATACATATTAGGTGCCAAATACTAGCTGATTCTTCCTAGAGCCTCCTCTTTTCCTCCCATCTGTAAAGTGGATACAATCTTGCATTTGACAAGGGTTACACATCTCTTACAATTTAGTGTACAGAGGTCTTGAATTATCATTGTGTTTCTAACATGACTCTTTTCAGATTATTCCTGGACTCATCCTTGCTTTATTCTATAAATATTGATGATATTCAGGGTTATATTCTTGGCCAAATTCTTCCTTTCTTCATGTTCTGTTATACCAATTGTATGTCAATTACACTCACAGTTTTGAAAAGAAAAGAGTTTAAAAAGAAAAGCAAAAGAGATGCAGATATATAGAACAGTTTTTGGACTCTATGGGAGAGGGCAAGGATGGGATGATATGGGAGAATGGCACTGAAACATGTAAATTATCATATGTGAAATCAATTGCCAGCCCAGGTTTGATGCTTGATACAGGGTGCTCAGGGCTGGTGCACGGAGATGTCTCAGAGAGATGGAATTGGGAGGGAGGTGGGAAGGGGGTTCTGGAAGAGGAACACACGTATACCCATAGCGGATTCATGTCAACATATGGCAAAACCAACATGATAATGTAAAGAAAAATAAATAAATAATAAAATAAAAAGAAAAGGAAAAAAGAAAATCCAGGCATGTCAAGAAGAAACTTTATATAAAAAGATTATTGCAAGGAGTTGGGGGTAGGGGGTGGGAAGGGGACTATTCTGATAGGGCAATGGGGCTTATTACAATAAAAAGAACACTAAGGGAGATAAATAGCATTGATGTAATTAAACAATAGATAACATTTTTATTCTGAGGCCACCCTATTCTCAGATGATGCTGTTACATGCAGGTTGTACACAGCCTCCAGCTAAGGGCAATCAAACAACCAGGGATCTGAGGTGAGGAATGGAATATTTCCTGCAGTATCAGTAAACAAAGGATGACACAGTCATTAGGGATTGCAGCCCTCTCCACTGGTGAGCTGATGAGCCCTGAGGGAACTCAGGAAGGAAAGAATCCCTGCCACCTAGCAGCCATCAAATTGCAGTCACTCCCCCTGGTAGGCCCTGAAAAAGGTTAGGGTATAAAAATGTAGGATACCGGCTCCAGGTAGGTGCATATTAAAGGAATGATTTCAGTGAACCCAGACTCTTTAACCTTCCAATACATAGAGTAATGCTACATTGCTTAAGATATCTGTGCTGTACTGTTCTTAGTTGCTCAGTTGTGCCTGACTCTTTGTGACCTCATGGACTGTAGCCCACCAGGCTCCTCTGTCCATGGGGATTCTCCAGGAAAGAATACTGGAGTGGATTGCCACAACCTCCTCCAGGAGATCTTCCCAACCCAGGGATCAAACCCAGGTCTCCTGAATTGCAGACAGATTTTTTATCATCCGAGCCACCAGGGAAACCCTAAGATATCTGAGTTTTCTTTAAATAGCAATAACCTTTTGATGTTTAGGACTATCTTCCCTTTGTTGCAAAACTTATATATAACCTAGCTCCCCTCTGACCTCCTTGGAGCAGTTTTCTCAAGGTTACTTGAGATGGTGCCTCCTAAGCTTTGAAGTCCCACTAAATAAAATATAACTCTCAACTTTTTGGTTGTGAATACTTTTTTAAGTTTACAGGGGGAAGGAGAAAATCTTGCCCAAATTTGAATAACAAGTGTTTTGTTCTGATTGATCACTAGGGCCAAAAGGCGTAATCATTTATCAGGCAAATAATGGAAATTTGGAAGGTCTTCCTCTACCTACTTTCTCCTAGGTAATAAGAATGGATAGAACTCCTTTGAGGAATAAAAGCCATTTTCTGAAACAAAAGAGTTGGGGGATTTCATCACCTTCTCAGTTTTTCATGATCACAGGGTCTGGGTTGTTGTTGTTGTTCACTAGCTTTTGTTGTTGTTGTTGTTGTTGTTCAGTCGTGTCCGACTTTCTGCAACCTCATGGACTACAGCATGCCAGGCTTTCCTGTCTTTTAGCACCTCCCGGAGCTTGCTTAAACTTATTGAATCAGTGATGCCATTCAGCCATCTCATCCTCTGTTGTCCCCTTCTTCTCCTGCCTTCAATCTTTCCCATCATCAGGGATTTTTTTCTAATGAGTTGGCTCTTTTCTTCAGGGTCTGGGTAAGGTGCAATGATAGTGTATATCTAGATAAGCCTAATCATGCTGGTTAGCTATTATCTTCCTGAAATAATCAATCTTTTCAACATAATACTTCCAAAACTAAACTCATCTTTCCTATAAAACTCCTAGAGTAAAACATAAGCAGAATATTCTTTGATATAAATTTCAGCAACATATTTTTGATTTATCTCCTAAAGTTAAGGGAATAAAAGCACAAATAAATAAATGGAACCATATTAAATTAAAAGGCTTTTGCACAGAAAGTTAAATCATAAACAAAAAGAAAAAAACAACGTACTGAAAGGGAGAAAATATTTGCAAATGATATGACTAATAAGGAATTAGCATCAAACATATATAAATAGTTCATAAAACTTATCATCCAGTTAAAACTAACAATCCAGTTAAAAATGGGGAAAAAAATTGAATAAATGTATTTTCAAAAAGGAAAGGCAAATGACCAGCAGGCACATGACAAAATGCTTAGTATTGCTAGTCATCAGAGAAATAAAAGTCAAAAGGAGAATGAGATACTACTTCACAGTTGTCAGAAGCTATCATCCAAAAGGACACTAACACATGTTGATGAGAATATGGAGAAAAGAGAATCTTCATACAGTATTGGTAGGAATATAAATTGGTGCATGCATAACTTTATGCATTCATCTGTGGATTGACACTTAGATTCCTTCCATACCTTGGCAATTATAAATAATATTGCTATGGACATTAGGGATCATGCATTTTCTAATTAGTTTCTTTTTGGATATCCATGAGTAGAATTGCTGGGTCATATAGTAGTACTTTTGGTCTTTTCATGGGTTTCTCAAGGCAAGAATGTTGAAGTGGCTTGCCATTCCATTCTCCAGTGGACCATATTTTGTGAGAATTCTCCACCATGACCCATCTGTGTTGGGTGGCCCTACAAGGTAAGGCTTATAGTTTTATTGAGTTAGACAAGGCAGAGGAACCAGAAATCAAATTGCTGACATCCATTGGATTATAGAAAAAGCAACGGAATTCCAGAAAATACATTTGCTTCTGCTTCATTGACTATGCTAAAGCCTTAGACTGTGTGGATCACAAAAATCTATGGAAAATTCGTAAAGACATGGGAATACAAGACCACCTTACCTGCCTCCTGAGAAACCTTTATGCAGATCAAGAAGCAACAGTCAGAATTAGACATGGAACAACAGACTGGTTCAAAATTGAGAAAGGAATATGTCAAGGCTACATATTGTCACACTAATTATTTAACTTATATGCAGAGTACATCATACAATATACTGGGGTAGATGAAGCACAAACTGGAATGAAGATTGCCAGGAGAAGTATCAATAACCTCAGATATGCAGATGACACCACCCTTATGGCAGAAAATGAAGAAGAATTAAATAGCCTCTTGTTGAAAGTGAAAGAGGAGAGTGAAAAAGCTGACTTAAAGTTCAACAGCCAAAAAATGAAGATCGTAGAATCTGGTCCCATCACTTCACGGCGAGTGGATGAGGAAACCATGGAAATGGTGACAGACTTTATTTTCTTGATTTCCAAAATGGCTGCAGATGGTGACTGCAGCCATGAAATTAAAATAATCTTGCTCCTTGAAAGAAAAGCTATGACCAACCTAGACAGCATATTAAAAAGCAGAGACATTACTTGGCCAACAAATGTCCATGTGGTCAAAGCAATGGTTTTCCCAGTAGTCATGTAAAAATGTAAGTGTTGGACCATAAAGAAGGCTGAACACTGAAGAATTGATGCTTTTGAATTGTGGTGTTGAAGAAGACCCTTGAAAGTCCCTTGGATTGCAAGGAGATCAAGCCAGTCAATACTAAAGGAAATCAATGCTGACTATTCATTGGATGGCCTGATGCCGAAGTTCCAATACTTTGGCCACCTGATGTGAAAAGCAAACTCATTAGAAAAGACCCTGATATTGGGAAAGATTGAAAGCAGGAGGAGGAGAGGACAACAGAGGATGAGACGGTTGGATGGCATCACCAACTCAATGGACGTGAGTTTGAGTAAACTTCAGCAGATGATGAAGGACAGGGAAGCCTGGTATTGTGTGTAGAGCCTAAGTAACTCCGTCTTAAAAAGATGAGCTGCCATCTAGTGATAGAAGGCAACACTCAAGTTCCCCCACCCCCAGGTCACCACCCTAGACACGACTGCCAATCAGGGGTTAGTGCGCGAAAATCCCCTGACCTCCCCTCCCGTCCTGGCCAGTCACAGGACGCTGAAACACATTACCCCATCCGAGCCCTCCTGCCCTTTGTCTCTTTCCCTTAAAAGCCTTGTACCAGGCGGCTCGGGGCCGCCGCCCTCACTCCGTTGCGTCAGTGTGTGTATGTGCGGTCCTACCCGGGTCTGTAATAAACTCCCTCTTGCGCTTGCATCGGTGAATGGCCTCCTGGTGGTTTGTGGAGATTGGGATCTGGGCACAACATTGTGCAGTGCATTGAGTAGCAAAGAGTCAGACATGAATGAGTGACTGAAAGAATGAAGGAACAAATTGTAAGTTCTGCTTTTAGTTTCTGTGTTTGTTTGTTTGTTTGAGGAACTACTATATTGTGTCCCACAGTGGTGAAATAACTTTGAATTGTCTTTTTCTGATGATAATGTCAGGGGAGTGTGTAACTTCCCTGGTTCTGTCTCACCACAGTAAAAATTTGAAGCAACGAACAGACTAGTGTTACAGCTCTGTGTGATTTCCTCAGTTTTGTCTTGCTGCAGCAAAAATTTGAAGTGACAGATGGACCAGAGTTACAGCTTTGTGTTACAGCTCAGTTTTATTTGGCAAGCAAAGGAAAATACATCCTCAAAGCATGAGGGCAAGCCGACTCAAAAGACTCAAAGAGAAGAGGACCCACCCCACCACCCCCACTCAATTTTGGCTTCTCTTTTTATGTGTTTTTTTTTTTTTTTCTCCTCCCACTGAGTCTGCCCTATGTAAATTGGGCTAACTAGGAGGGCTGTTTGTTTTACCTGAGGTCATCACTCCCATCCTCAGACTTTCCTTTGTTCTATTTTCACAGGTTTTTCCCTTCTTTTTCTTTTGTCCATCACCATGCTGGACTCCTTTTTCCTATTCTAACTATCTAACAATAAGAGGTATTGAGCATTTTTTTTTTTTCAGGAACTCCCATGTTGTTTACCATAGTGACTGTACCAATTTATACTCTTATCAACAATTTAGGAAGATTGCCTTTCTCCATACCCTTTCCATCATTCATTATTTGTAGACTTTTCAGTTATGGTCAGTCTGTTGATATCACATGATGCTTCACTATAGTTTTGATTTGCATTTTGCTAATACTTAGTGATGTTGAGCATCTTTTAATGTGCCTATTATCCATCTGTATGTCTTCTTTGGAGAAATATCTATTTAGATTTTCTGCCCATTTTTAACTTTTTTTTTTTAATAGAGCTCTATGAGCGGCATATATATATATACACATATATAAATATATATGTATATTATATACATACATGCATACAAATATATATACATATATAAATATATATATGTATATATATATATATATATATAGAGAGAGAGAGAGAGATATTAATCCCTTGTCAATTGCATGGATTGCAAATATTTTCTCTCATTCTGTAAGTTGTCTTAAGGGAAGTGGAAACTTTGCTAACACTCAATAGAGTCAAATTAACTTATGAGATGATACTATAACATTGCACTTCCCAAGAAGAAAAGAAAATTGTCAGTTTCCTAAACACTTACTAAGTATTCCATTTATAAAAATAAAATCCATTTTGTGGTTAATCTGCATTTGACTTAGAATATTTTATTTTTTTCTTATATGTATATTGGCTATTCATATTTCAGTGTATTGATTAAATATTTTTTCTGAATTGAAAGTACATTAAATAGATGGATACATGTATAAACACTTTCCTCCCAAATCTCAATTTAAAACCTTAATTCGAGAGAAAATTTCAGCTACTCTTTACTAACTGACCTAGAAAGAAAAAAAACTCACTCTCTCAAAGGACATTTATTGAAATAATATATATTAAGTCAATAACATTACAATTACATTTCAATTATTTATTACATTTCAATTAATTATTAGTTAATTTCAAAAACAAATCTTTAAAATAGAGATTTCCAGTTTATAAAGAAGGAAATTCAGGATTAAGGAATGCCAAGCCACTTCCCACAGATTATATATATTGACAATGCCAGGATTTCCACTCTGAATAATCAAATTCTTTAGTGTATCTAGCTTAAAATGGTGAACTCCCACTTCATACATACTTGATAAACCTGAAAATTTTCTAATGTTTCTTAATGCTTTTCTTATAAAGTGACACTGCATGCAAGTAGTAGAGTTGGACAAAGCAGGACTCCAGGAGAGGAGTCACATGGTCAGATTATTGACTGAAAAAATAGTCACAACCTGAAAGTAGAGAGTTATGTTTCCTTTAATGGGAATTTTTAGGACTTCAAGTCCCAGAGACAACATCTCGAGTAACCCTGAGAGAACTGCTCCTAGGAGGTGAGGGGAGGAGTCAGGTTATATAGAAATTCTGCAACAAAGGCAGTTAGCTTGAGCATCATAAGATTGTTGTTAAAGAAAACCAGATACCTCAAATGAAGGGATTTAGTGCTTTTCTAGGTATGTGAAGATTAAAGAGTCAGGGCTCCCTGAAATCCTTCCTTTCATATGCACCTCAGCTTCCCTGGGCCAATATCCAGTGGTTTTGACATCCTGACCTCCCTTAGGGCTCGCTATAGGAACTGGCTGCAGCCTGCTGACTGCTAGATCACAGGTATTCTTCTCCTTCCTGGGTGCCCTTAGAGCTCACCAGCTCACAGTGGAGGGCTGGAATGACTGATGACTGTGACGTCCTTGTTTACTGATATGGCAGGAAATATTTCATATCTCAAGAGGAAACAGGCACCAAATGCACTCATAAGTGTTTTAGTGTTGGTCTGGAGTGGAAAGAAGGCTTTTGTAGATTCAAGATGCCCAGATTTAAGCAATAAACTAATGACTAAATCATTTATCTCTTTACTTTATATACAGTGATTTACAATTCAAATGGTAGCACTCTGCAGTTTTCATAAGACATTTACAGAGTGATTTACATAAATATTTGATTTTCTGTCAAGATAGTTGACTGCCCTTTGTGTTTGCTCTGCCTTGGGTCTGTTACATTACAATGGTTGAGTGCCCTGACTTATCAGTGGTGACCATATTATTTAAAAAAAAAAAATTGATCAGATAATCAGATTCCCTAAGAAATAATCTCCATTTAGTATTATCAACAATCTCTCTTCTGCATTGGGCAAATTTAAAGAATGTCATACCAGCCTTTGTGATTCATTCATTATAAATTGAGATAGTGCAATGATTCTTGCAAATATTCGTGGTGCTAGATTAATTTTTCTGACAGAATGGATATATAGAATTATGAAATATCTGAGTGCAAAAGTAACGCTGTTATCGAAGTTCTTGCATTCCTTTATGGCCTGACAATGTGGAATCTCTGGATAAGGATAGACATCAATCCCTTTCACTTCCATCTTCAGGCTATAGAATCAGATAGATGTTATCTTTACTTCTAGGAGAGAAAAACCATAACAATTCTCTGCCATACTGTGTAGTGAAGAACAGAATGAAAAAAAAACGGAAAAAGGGAGAGAGGAAGGAAAGAAGGAAATGAGGCAGGAAGGAAAGAAAGAAAGAAGGGAGGGAGGAAAAAAAAAAGAGAGACTAAAGACTTTTAACTTACATATGAGACTTATCAAGCTAATTGTTCTCAGGCATACTGGCTTAGGTTAAGAGTCACCTTCTATGTGTGGCAGAAGGAAGAATTGTTAATCATCATGCCTTTTGAAACATAAATCAGGAAGCCCCTGGGAGAGCCTAAATCATTACCTGACTACACACATAGCTGTAATTAACAACTGTTTGTAAAAGACTCTGAAGATGAAAAGCACCTTAATTGGAGTAGCTCTCAATCATGCAGAAGGAGAAAATCTAAAGTAAATGGAAATATTAGGATGGATGGATGATTTTACTAGAGTAACAGGACATTAAATGCAATTTTTTTTTCCTCTTGATATTTCATTTGGAGTTTCAAGCTAAAAACGTTATGTTATGCATTCTAAATAGAGCTATGTTCATGTCCCATGGGACATAATAAGAAAAAAATCTATAACTGATTGTTCGGCTCTACTTCCCCTAAAATACCTCCAGTCTAAGCAAGAAACAGAAAATCACTTTGAAAGGAATTTGTAGGAGCAAATATCACTTTGGTGTTTTCCTCTCCCAAGAGAAGAGAGAAGGAGGAATGTGCTTTCCCATTCTCAAACCTAGGAGAATGGAGAGTCCTAAAAGAATGAATCACTTAAATATTATATATTAATGCGTATATGTGGAATCTAGAAAAAAGGTATATATGAACTTATATCCAGGGCAGGAGTTGAAATACAGACATAGAGAAGGTACATGTGGATGCAGAGCGGTGGGGGAAGGGAAAATGGGGAGACAGGATGAATTGGCAGATTAGGATTGGCATATATAAATATAAATCAATAAAAATAAATTTAAAAATATATATATATATGTATATATATATTACTGGATTAGCTCTGGTGGTTCAGTAGTAAAAGAATCAGTCTGCCAATACAGGAGACACAGGTTTGATCTCTGGAGAAGGAAATGGCAACCAACTCCAGTATTCTTGCCTGGAAAATCCCATGGACAGAGGAGCCTGGAGGGCTACAGTCCATGGGTTAGCAAAAGAATCAGACATGACTTAGTAACTAAATAACAAAAAGATATACATTGCCATGTGTTAAATAGATAGCTATTAGGAAGCTATTCTATAGCTCATGGAAGTAACTACGGTGCTCAATAATGATTTAGAGGGGTAGGATGAGGGTAGGGAGGGAGGAAACAATATTGCTAAGCAATCATACTGAAATAAAAAAGAATGATTCAGAAACTGATAATTTCTTTCAAAATAGGAGAAGTGGGTATATTGTGGGCACTTACTGGATGAAAACAAAGAAGAATAACATCTTTCTGTGGTCACCAGGATTGCAAAAATGACAGGAGGTTGGCAAATATACATACACACATATATGCTCTTTTCACCTTCTATACCCTCAGAGATTTAGGGGATTTTGTGACAACAGAAAGTATCACCTATTTCCCAAGTGAGGTGTGAAGTCAGGAAGGAGTCTGACTGGAGCAGACAGCAATGTTAGGAAAAAATGAAAAGGCAACAAATTCAGACAAGCTGCAGTTTGAATCATTTATCACGGCAAATACTTCCCAAATTAACTAGCCTAGGTGTGTGTTTTTCATTTAACTTATTGACAGAACTAGATTAGTTTTGTATTTATTCTGGGGACATTTTCCCCAAATTTGCTTTAAAATGCATCCATATTCTTTAATAACCCTTGAGGTTATTCAGTTCCTAAGTCATGTCTGACTCTGTGATCCCATGGACTGCAGCACACTAGGCTTCAATGTCCTTTACTATCTTCTGGAGTTTGTTCAAACTTATGTCCATTGAGTCAGTGATGCCATCCAATCAACTCATCCTCTATTGTCCCCTTCTCCTCCTGCCCACAATCTTTCCCAGCGTCAGAGTATTTTCCAATGAATGGACTCTTTGCATCATAATCCTTAGTGTTAACCCAATCAGTAATATAAGCCTCATCTCATGACTACTACCTGAGGAATTAGTTCCTGAAAGAAGTATGTGTCCTTTTTTTGTTCCCAGACAATGTACATTCATTTTCAGCAGTTTGTCAAAAGCAAAATAAAAATCTCAATATGTTTTTGCTTAACCAAGTGGAGATTTATTACTAATAACTGAAAGGACACAGTCACGATGACAGCAGACCTATTTCAAAAGGTCGGATCTCTTCTGTTGACCTAGCAGACTTTCTGGAGAAGGAACTGGCAATCCACTTCAGTATTCTTGCCTGGAGGGTCCCGTGGACAGAGGAGCCTGGTGGGCTGCTGTCCATGGGATTGCAGAGTCAAACCCGACTGAAGCGACTGAGCAGCAGCAGCAGATTTCCTCACACTCACCAAGGTCACTGCTTCCTGCCAATGCATGGTAGAAGGCAGGCTGGAAGGCATTTCAGAGGCTGGCATTGTGATGTACACAAGACCCATGATTCTATTGCTGACTTCCTACTGCTTCATTAGTGTCAATTTTTCAGTTTCTGTGGTATTGGAAAGCTGTCATTTGAACATAAGGATATGCATGTGATAACATTTTATCCACCAATAGGCAGGGAGCAAAGATGAAACAGTGAGATCTCATCCTGGTAGAACTACACACAAAATGCAAATTCTAGCCTTGTCTACCAATCCTGTGCCATTAATCTGTATGTCAGGTTAGCATGGGAAGGATCAGAAATATAGCAACATGAAATCTGTATACTACTTCATTTAAATTAGACACAATGTTTCTTACCTGCAAGAAAACTTGTCACTTATCACTGTAAAGTTAAAGACATGTGTGCCTTTCTTTGTTGTTGTGCAGTCTCGAAGTCATATCCAGCTCTTTCCAACCCCATGGACTGCAGCACACAAGGCTCCCCTTGTCCTTCACTATCTACCAGAGTTTGCTCAAATTCATGTCCATTGAGTTGGTGGTACTGTCTAACCATGTCATCCTCTACCACCACCTTCTCCTTTTGCCTTCGATCTTTCCCAGCATCAGGGTTTTTTTTTCAATGAGTCAGCTCTTTGCATCAGGTGGCCAAAATCCTAAGAGCTTTAGTTTTAGCAACAGTCATTTCAGTTCCATCACTGAGTAGTGTCTGACTCTTTGTATCCCCATGGACTTCAGCATGCCAGGCTTCCCTGTCCATCACCAACTACCAGAGTTTACTCAAACTCATGTCCATTAAGTCAGTGATGCCATCCAACCATCTCTTTCTCTATCGTCCCCTTCTCCTCTTTCCTTCAATCTTTCCCAGCCTCAGGGTCTTTTCCAATGAGTCATTTCTTTGTATCAGGTGGCCAAAGTACTTCCAATGCAGCAGTACTTCCAATGAATATTCAGGGATGATTTTAATTAGGACTGACTGGTTTGATCTTGTTGTCCAAGGGACTCTCAAGAGTCCTCTCCAGCACCACAATCTTAAAGCGTTAAGTCTTCAACACTCAGCCATCTCTGTGGTCCAAAATGCACATCTATACATGACAACTGGAAAAACCATAGCTTTGACTATGCAGACTTTTGTCAGCAAGGTGATGTCTCTGCTTTTTAATATGCTGTCTAGATTTGTCATAGCTTTCCTTCCATGGAGAATGTGTCTTTTAATTTCATGGCTGCAGTTACCTTCTGCAATGATTTTGGAGCCCAAGGGCGAAAAAACAAAATCTGTCACTGTTTCCACTTTTTGACTTTTTATTTACCATGAAGTGATGGGACTGGATGCCATGATCTTAGTTTTTTGAATGTTGAGTTTTAAGCCAGCTTCTTCACGCTCCTCTTTCACCCTCAAGAGGCTCTTTAGTTCCTCTTCACTTTCTGTCATTAGAGTGGTATCATTTGAGGCTATGGATATTTCTCCTGGCAATCTTGATTCCAGCTTGTGATTCATCCAGGCTGAAATTTTGCATGATGTACCCTGCATATAAGTTAAGTAAACAAGGTGATAATATATAGTCTGGTCATACTCCTTTCCCAATTTTGAACCAGTCAGTCCATTGTTCCATGTCCAGTTCTAACTGTTGCTTGACACACATATAGGTTTCTCAGGAGACAGGTTACCTGAGATGTTCTGGTATTCCCATGTCTTTAAGAATTATCCATAGTTTGTTGTGATCCACTTCATTTGGCATAGTCAATAAACAGAAATAAATGGTTTTCTGAAACTGCCTTGCTTTCTCCATGGATGTTGTCAATTTGATCTCTGATTCCTCTGCCTCTTCAAAACCAGCTTGTGCATCTGGAAGTTCTGGTTCATGTACTGCTGAAGTCTAGCTTGAAAGATTTTGAGCATAATCTTGCTAGCATGTGAAATGAACACAATTTTATGATTGTATGAACAACGTTTGGTGTTTCCCTTCTTTGGGACTGGAATGAAAACTGACCTTTTCCAATTCTGTGGTCACTGCTGAGTTTTCTGTTTGCCAACATAGTGAATGGAGCACTTAAATTTAGGAATTTAAATACCTCATCTGAAATTCCATCACCTCCAATAGCTTTGTTCATTATCATGCTTCCCAAGGCCAATTCAACTTCACACTCCAGGATGTCTGGCCCTCTGTGAGTGACCACACCATCATGGTTATTCAGATCATTAAGACCTTTTTTGTATAGTCCTTTTGTGTGCATTTCTAGAAGTTTTTAAGTATTGATGAAGTATTAGATTTCTATGAAATTATACCTGTTTGTGTGTGTGTCTTTAAAATCTTTAAAGCAGGCTTTAAAAATTATAATAATACCTCTGAATTTGTCATATACTGGAAACAAGAGGTTGACCTAACTCCTTTGATAAATTATCTTTGTCCTATGGCAAAATTCTTTATAATATTGTAATTATTAAACATAAATCAATTTCTCACGATATTCTATAGTTTCCTATATATTTGAATGGTATAGTTGTACAAAACTCCTTTTGGTCCCAGATTCCAGAAGATCCAAATCTGTGAGGCTATTTTATATTTATTTTATAGTGAAAATAGTATAAATGTTAGACTCAAAGAGAAATGGGTATATATTTGGACTTTCTCTTTTAGCTTCAATTTACTCATCAACAATAGAAAGATTTGACACCCCTCAGAGATTTGTTTTGAAAATTAAATTAAAGATTATGTGTTCTATCTTACATAAAATATGTATTCAATATTAAATCTGCTAGAATCATTATTTTTTCCTGTATTTTTACTGTACCTAACAGGAAGCCAGATACTGTGATTTATTTAAAGTAAAATTTTAATGAGTATACTACCCAAAGCAATCTATAGATTCAATGCAATTCCTATCAAGCTACCAGAGGTCTTTTTCAGAGAATTAGAACAAATAATTTCACAATTTGTATGGAAATACAAAAAACCTCGTATAGCCAAAGCAATCTTGAGAAAGAAGAATGGAACTGGCGGAATCAACCTACCTGACTTTCGGCTATACTACAAATCCACAGTCATTAAGACAGTATGGTACTGGCACAAAGACAGAAATATAGATCAATGGAACAGAATAGAAAGCCCAGAGATAAATCCACGCATCTATGGACACCTTATCTTTGACAAAGGAGGCAAGAATATACAATGGAGAAAAGACAACCTCTTTAACAAGTGGTGCTGGGAAAACTGGACAGCCACTTGTAAAAGAATGAAACTAGATCACTTTCTAACACCATACACAAAGATAAACTCAAAATGGATCAAAGATCTAAGCATAAGACCAGAAACTATAAAACTCCTAGAGGATAACATAGGCAAAACACTCTCTGCCATAACCCAAAGCGGGATACTCCATGACCCACCTCCCAGAATATTGGAAATAAAAACACGAATAAACAAATGGGACCTAATTAAAATTAAAAGCTTTTGCACAACAAAGGAAACTATAAGCAAGGTGAAAAGACAGCCTTCAGAATGGGAGAAAATAATAGCCAATGAAGCAACAGACAAACAATTAATCTCAAAAATATACAAACAACTCCTGCAGCTCCATTCTAGAAAAATAAACAACCCAATTAAAAAGTGGGCCAAAGAACTTAACAGACACTTCTCCAAAGAAGATATAAAAATGGCTAACAAACACATGAAAAGATGCTCAACATCACTCATTATCAGAGAAATGCAAATCAAAACCACAATGAGGTACCACTTTACACCAGTCAGAATGGCTGCCATCCAAAAGTCTACAAGCAATAAATGCTGGAGAGGATGTGGAGAAAAGGGAACCCTCTTACACTGTTGGTGGGAATGCAAACTAGTACAGCCACTATGGAAAACAGTGTGGAGGTTCCTTAAAAAGCTGCAAATAGACCTGCCATATGACCCGGCAACCCCACTGATGGGCATATACCCCGAGGAAACCAGAATTGAAAGAGCCACGTGTACCCCAATGTTCATCGCTGCATTGTTTACAATAGCTAAGACATGGAAACAACCTAGATGCCCATCAACTGATGAATGGATAAGAAAGCTGTGGTACATATACACAATGGAATATTACTCAGCATTAAAAAAAAAATTCATTTGAAGCAATTCTACTCAGATGGACGAAACTGGAGCCCATTATCCAGAGTGAAGTAAGCCAGAAGCAAAAACAACAATACAGTATATTAACGCATATATATGGAATTTAGAAAGACAGTAACGAGAACCCAACATGGGAGACAACAAAAGGAACGCAGATGTATAGAATAGACTCGTGGACTTTGTGGATGAGGGTAAGGGTGGGATGATATGGGAGAATGGCATTGAAGCATGTTAATTGTCATGTGTCTAATCAATCGCCAGCCCAGGATTGATGCTCGGGACTGGTGCAGCGAGATTTCCCGGGGGGGAGGGAGGAGGGAGGGGGGGTGCCGGGGGGGAAGCATATGTAAACCCATGGTGATATCATGACATTGTATGGCAAAAACAAGTAAAAAATAAATAAATAAATAAATAAATAAAAAACAGATGATACAAGTACTCATTAAAAGTAGATGGAATATAATTGCCCATGTGAGAGTGCTTTGCAAAATTCAAAAAATGTTAGAATGCTTTGCTATTACTACTTTTTCTGTTATCCTCAAGTATAGATGCATCTCCTCTAACATGCAAATCAAATATAATAAAACAAAGCACCATGAAAGAGCTAACTTCAGAAGTCCTCTTAAATTTGGCTCTGCCTTAACTTTTCTTTCACTTCATGCCAGACAAACATTTCAACTCAGTACAAAATAACAACTTTAGGCTTAGTAAATTTTGGTTTAAGACTGAATGTATAATCTATCTCAACAATTGTGCAATTAGCATGTTAGAGGATAAGAATGTATCTCAGCCTCTACTCCATCTTAAAGCAGGAACACTTCCTGAATTTGAATCCCATCTCCACCATGTAATAACTTTTGGACAAATTGCTTAATATTTCTTGCCTAATTTTTGCCATTTGTATTTGAGGAATTATAGTTATTTTCTAGAATTTTACAAAGGATGAAAATTTTAATACATGAAACTATTAAGAATGTTGCTGTTTAGTCATTAAGGCATACCAGACTCTTTGTGACCCAAGAGCCTGTAGCCTGCCAGGTTCCTCTGTCCATGGGATTTCCCAGACAAGAATATTGGAGTGGGTTGCCATTTCTCCCTCTAGGGGGTCTTCACATGCAGTGATGGAACCTAAGTCTCCTGCATCTCCTGCATTAGCAGGCAGATTCTTTACTGCTGAGCTACCTAGGAATCCCAACTATTAAATATAAGGTATGGTAAATAGTCCATTCTCAGTAATATTTAGATTATTATCATTATTAGCATGATAATCATACAATAGCAAGCTTTATAAATGCTATATTATAAAGATAATCCCATAATATGTATACATTTTATTCTTAAAAAGTAAAAGTAGAAATTATAAACAAAAAGAGAGTAGAAATCCACTTGGATGGAAAAAAGAAGTTTGCAAAAAAAAGATTGAATATAATGAAATGACATGTGTGTAAAAAGTCCCTGGTTAGAATGATGCAAATAGAGTGCAGGGCATGGATTGAACACTGGCACAAATTAAAATCAAACTGATGCTTTAGCCCTGATTATGAAAATTAAAAGCCACATATCTATCATACTCTATGAATTATAAACTTCTTAATAGTAAAAACCATGTTTTCTATACTTGTTAACTCTTCAGTCTCCCTACTTTATGATCAATATTCCCAGAACAGTAATACCAATATAAGAACTGGCCCCAAGTTCTTAAATTATTGAAGGGGAATTAAGGTCCTTGTTTCCAGCTGTTGCTTTGGGTTTTCTAGGACACATCTGTCAAGTGTATCTGTCTAACGGCAGATGCATCTGGGACTTCTCTGCATCAATTTCTTTGGTCATGCCCATTTAAGATGTCTTCAGATTTTCCAAGCTGGTTCAATGTCTAAATATTTATGTATATAGATAGTTTTGCTCATCTTCTTTTTTTCTCCCCTGAATTTTTAGCTTCACAAATTGCAGACAGGCTAAATCTATAAGAAATTGATGGGGAAATTAGGAGGGCAGCCAGAGCTTAATATGGTGTTGAAGATGAGTGAGCCTAAGGAAAGCAGGATGAGTTGATTGTAAAAATAAATAAAGTACCTCAAATAGTGTTTATAGAGGCAGTCATAAGAGTGTTTAATGAGCTCCAGGAAAACAATCTGATACAAACGAAGGAGCAAAGCAAGTCTCCAAGTGTGGCATATACACCTAAGGATTAGCAAAGACATCTTACCTTCACTTTCCTTAGGAGAAGGCTCAATGATTTAACATGTTAGAGAAATTTTTAATGACACACTATTGCAGTTTTAATTAATTTTCCATCTATATGAAGCACTCAATTAATGCTTTACCTCCTCCCCATATGCTCTAAGATTTGCTGGATACATTTCAATTTAATGCATTGTTGCAGTAGTAGATGGTTAGGAAGGTTTTCATTTACAAATGAGGTCAAGATAAAACAGTACTCTTTTATTTTTTTTCTTTGTATTAATACATTTTATTTATTTATTTATTTTTTTATCTGAACATGGTTTTATTTTTTTTTTTTCTTTACATTATCGTGTTGGTTTTGCCATACATTGACTTGAATCCGCCATGAGTATACATGTGTTCCCCTTCCAGAACCCTCCTATCTCCCTCCCAATTCCATTCCTCTGGGTCATCCTGGTGCACCAGCCCTGAGAACCCTATACTCTTTTAAAAGTTTGACTTGCTTAACAGAGAGGGGAAGAACGTGACACCTATTGGCTTACTGCTTCTCAATCAGAGGTCATTTTGCCGCTCTTCCTCCAAGGATATTTGGCAATGCCCAGGGACATTCTGTTGTTACTATTGGTATGATGCTACTGAGATCAAGTGAGAAGAGGTAGGGCTGCTGCTAAATATCCTACAATGCACAATACAGCATCCCATAAGTTAGCTGAAACAAAATGTAAAGTGTTGAGACCGAGAAACCTGCATTAAGTGAAACACATGTGTAATATTCCATTATATGAAGCATTGGTTTTGGACTGAATAGACCACATTTTTCCTGACTGTGTACACGTGAAAGCTACTTAAAAAAAAAAAATATATATATATATATATATATATATATATATATATATTGGTTTCAATGGAAAATGAATGATATATTTAAGTTAAACATATATACCATTCTGTCTATAAATATATGCAATATATGTGCATGTGTCCTTAGTCATTTCTGACACTTTGCGACCCCATGGACTGTAGCCTTCCAGGCTCTTCTGTCCATGGAATTTTCCAGGCAAGGATACTAGAGTGGGTTGCCGTTTTCTTCTACAGGGGGTCTTCCTGACCCAAGGATGGAGCTCAGGTCTCTTGCATTGCAGGTGGATTTTTTTACTGACTGAAACAGCAGCAAAGCCTGATATAATACACATACCTAATAATTGTAAGTTATATAGATAAGCCCTTTTGTGCATAAATCTTATTTTTTAATCAAATTCAAGAGATGATTTAACAATAATAAATTTCATTTATCTTTAAGGTGAAATCTACAAAAAGTATAACATAAAAATAATCAAATATTATATCATTTATCAGTTAATATAATATAATCTTTTTCAGAGACTCAGACAGAATTGGAGTTCTTTCAAGTTTTCTGCTGCAAGAATGAGCAGTTATTTCAGCAGCTCTAAACTAGAATAAATTGCATATACCTCATTCAAACTAATCTAAATACACACAGATTAACACGGTACTGGTCCTAAGTTTCTACAAGTGACTGACCTTAGAATCTCCCAAAGAAAAATGATGTTCTTTGAAACCAGTTTAGTGTAAACCTATCTTTGTTTTTATCACCAAAGACCACAAAAAAGACTCCTTGATGACTGATAAAATAGTAGACTAAGAGCTTTTCTTTAGTTGCGCCTTGCCAGGATATGCATCTATGTCAGTTTTCTGAAATGTATTACCTATAAAATGGCAATAAATTGAAAGCTATCATTCATTAACAGGTTAATCATTGCACTAAGGATGAACCAAACCTGTTGGGGAATAAAATATTTTTGCGGGGTGATCAATGTTGATGTTCAACATTTATTTTTGGTTTTCCCTTCTGGATACATGTTAAGATCGCACTTCCTGGTGCCATAAAACCAGTTATGGCCAAATTTTTCAGCAGAAGTAATGTTCATCACTTCTGAGATCTTTATTTCCAGCATAAAATTTCTCAGAGCTCTACTTTTCTCTGCCAAGGCCATCAGTACTATTCCAGATAGCTCGTGTTCCATCAGCCCGGGTCCCAGAGTAATGGCAGTGAACAAGGCAAATGATTTTGAATGGAATTATTTTTAGAACTTTTTTTCCATTTTCTGAGAAGGCAGATCATTTGGTAAAACTATTATTTGTGCTTACATGGAAGGCAGATAAGGTGCTGTGGTTGAGAGAATAATAGGTCCCAAAATGTGTCCAGGTTCTAGTCCCCAGAAACCAGGAATATATAACTTCACACAGCAAAAAGAATTTTGCAAACATGATCAAGACTTTTAGGATGGAGAGATTACCTGGGTAATTCCAGTGTAATCATAAGGACCCTATAGGAGGAAAACAGGCAGCTCAGAACTAGAACATATGATGAGGAATACTGAGGTCAGAGTGATGCAGGTACGTATCACAAGCCAAGAAATGCAGGCAGGCCCTAGAAATTAGAAAATTCAAGGAAATAGAGTCTCTCTTCATCCAGAGCAACATAACTCAGCCCCATAAAATCAGTTTTGAACTTCTGATTTCCATAAACATAAGGTAATACATTTGTATAATCTAGTATCTAGATACTTTGTATTTTCCGTTAAAAGATTCCAAGAATGAGGACACGTTATCCAGAGACATGGATCCAGAAAGTAGTTTTCAGAATCATGATATATATATAAATCAAAAAAGTAGATCAAGATGAAACATATTGAAGTCCATAGATAATAAATTTTTATTGAGCTTCATAATAAAAAGAGTTGACATAAAAAAATAAGTGAGGCTAAGGAAATAGATGGAATATACTACCATTGCTAGGCAATAACCCATGCTTCCAAGACACCCTGTGGCCTTAAGAAAGGGTTTTATATCTGTGTGTGCGTTTATGTTAGTCACTCAGTCTTGTCCAACTCTGCTGTGCCATAGACTGTTGCCCACCAGACTCTTCCGTCCAGGAAATTCTCCAGGCAAAAATACTGGAGTGGGTTGCCGTTTCCTCCTCCAGGGAATCTTCCCAACCCATGGATCAAACCTCTGCGTGTGTGTGTGTGTGTATATATATATATATGCTGCTAAGTTGCTTCAGTCGTGTCTAACTCTGTGCAACCCCAGAGACGGCAGCCCACCAGGCTCCTCTGTGCACGGGATTCTCTAGGGAAGAATACTGGTGTGGGCTTCCATTTCCTTCTCCAATGCATGCACGCATGCTAAGTTGCTTCAGTAATGTCTGAGTCTGTGCGACCGTATGGAGAGCAGCCCACCAGGACCCTCTGTCCACAGGATTCTCTAGGCAAGAATACTGGAGTGGGTTGTCATTTACATCTCTCTCTATATATATATATATATACACATACATATACATTTCCCTATCCCTGGAGGAGGAAATGCAACCCACTCCAGTATTTTTGCCTGCAGAATTCCATGAACAGAGAAGCTGGTGGGCTACAGTCCACGGGGTCACAAAGAATTGGACATGACTGAGTGACTAACAACAACACACACACATTATACATATACATATGTATAATACATATATATGTAACATATATAAAAAATTATTGTGTTTATTGGATGATGGAGAACAGACTTAGTGATCTTTTAGTAGTCTTGGTCTGGCTTTGATACAGCCTTAAACACAATTTTTTAGAATAGTACTATGCATTTGGTCAAGCCAAAGAACATGGCTAAAAATGTTTAGAGTTTTGACAGTTATGAGCAATAACCCCACCCAGGGTATGCTGGTGCTGAGATGTGGCACTCATGTTCAAGTCCCATCTTCCAAAGTCTATAACTACCTGGCTCATTGTCAGTGCCTAATACTTGCTAGAGGACAAAAGGCTGGCTTGTTGGACTATGCTTTTCCCTACCAAATCATTTCTAAATGCATTTAAAAAAAAAAAAAAAACAGACAGATTAGGTTCTATCTGGCTTCTTCGCTTTGATGTCCACTTGGTTTTTCCTTCTGCTCAGCAGAAGTATGTATGGCCTGAATGCTGTGATTTGAATATTTGTGTACCTCCAGAATTCATATTTTGAAATCCGATCCCCAGATGTGATGGTATTGGTAGGTGGAGCACTTGGAGGTGCTTAATTTATGAGGGTAAAACCTTCATGAATGGAATGGTGCTTTTCAAAAGGGACTTCTGTGAGCTCTCTAACCTCCTTCCACCATGTGAGAACACAGAAGAAAGGTGTCATCTAAGAACCAGAAAGGATTCCCTCATAAGATACTGAACCTGCTGGCACCATGATCTTGGACTTTCAGCTTCCAGAATTATAAAAAAATAACTTTCTATCATTATAATATGAGGTATTTTGTTATAGCAGCCTACAAGAACTAAGATAGCACACACTGAGAACAAAACTCAAATTAATTGTTGAGTAGATAAGTCCCTCTGATTTTCTGATTTTCCTTAATTAAAAGTAGGCTATTCTGTTGTTGGGTTTCCCAGGTGATACTAGTGGTAAAGAACCCATCTGCCAATGCAGGGGACATAAGAGACACGGGTTTGATCCCTAGGTTGGTAAGATTCCCTGGAGGAGGGCACAGCAACACACTCCAGTATTCCTGCCTGAAGAATCCCATGGACAGAGGAATCCAGCAGGCTACAGTCCATAGCATCACACAGAGTTGGACATGACTGAGTGAGCACACATGCATTCTGTCACCAGGTAGGGTTATGAGGTCAGACTATGCTTTAGTTTCCAGTAATATTAGGGACTATATCCTGAGTTTAAGTTATGGGCAGAGATCATTTTTGCCAGAAATTTTTGATCAATAGGATGGTCACTGTTATTGTAAGAAGAATTATTTTCCATAGCACAGTCATGACTTAGGTCAAGATACATAAAGATTTTAAAGGAGATGATCATGTTTTAATATGGGGATTGTCCAGCTACAATCAGAATCCAGTGCTATTTGATATTAGAATGCTCCTTATGAGCTATCTCCTTTAGTTTACTTAGTTAAATCATATTCACCATTTATATGTTAGGTTAAAATTAGCCTCCTCAGTCAATTTTTCTTTACATCTCTGAGAATTGGTCAGGAACTGAGCTATATAGTTTAATGGTACTTATCACTTTTGCATGTGTGTGTGTGTGTGCGTGTGTGTGTGAATACCTAAGAACTGTAGTTTAGCCTCTTTTTAGTGACTATATAACTTGGTCTAAGATCCGTTCTCCTTCATTTTAAGTCATTATGGACTGTGCCTATGTGGATTCCCTTCCTACTCTAACCTGTCAGGAGTAAACTCACGAACCAGATCAGAACCATCAGAACATTAGATCATCTTAGCCAGAGTCATTGGTTGAGAGATGACATGTGAATCAAGAGAAATAATAATAAGATTAAAAAACACCTTGTGATACTTTCTTAAATGATCTTGAAGGAAGTCAGTTGAAATTATGAGTAATATTAGCCTAGGGTCCAAGAAATGCTACAATCATCTTATCTACATACTGAAGAAGAAAAAAAGAAGCAGGAGATGGAGAGAATATAAACTTTTAAGAATCTGGATCTATTTAAGGATCTTGTACATTTTCCAGGGAAATGAGTGAACAAATTATTTCCCAATTTTTTGTCTTAAACAAATTGAGTTAGATTTCAGTCATTCACTATCAAAATAATACCATTTTTGATGCTGAGCACACAAATAAATGGTAATCTAGAAACCATTTATTTTTTAATTGATTTATTTATTTTAATTGGAGGCTAATTACTTCACAATATTGTGGTGGTTTTTGCCATATATTCAAAATACGCTGTTTAAGGAATGTTTTAGTCAGATTTGGCTGTTACAACAAAATATCATTCACTGGGATGCTTAAACAATAGACATATATTTCTCCTGGTTCTGAAGGCTGAATTTCTAAAATTAACTTGCAAATATGGCTGGATTCCAGCAAGAGGTCTCTTTCTGGCTTGTCAATGTCCACCTTCTTGCTGAGTCCTCACTTGTAAGGAGAGGCTGAGAGCAGACACACTGGTGCCTTCTTTTATAACAGCACCAATCCCATCATGAGAGCCCTACCCTTATGACCTGAACCCAATTACTTCTCAACATCCCCTTTTCATATTTCATCATGTTAGGGGTTAGGGCTTCCATATATGAATTTTTGAGGCATACAATTAAGTCCATCCTAGTGAGTAACTGGGGGATTCCCAGGTGGGGCAGTGGTAAAAAATCCACCTGCCCACACAGGTGTAAGAGACAAGGGTTCAATCCCTGGATTGGGAAGATCCCCTGGAGTAGGAAATGGCAACCAGCTTCAATATTCTTGCCTAGAGAATACCATGGACAAAGGAGCCTGGTAGGATATAGTCCATGGGGTCACAAAGAGTTGACTGTGACTGAGCATAACACACAGTGAGTAACTGATTAAACGAGTTTAAAGTTTTATAATATTTATAGTAGTTGTTTGAGAATACAAGCTATTATTCTGGCCATATTTCTGAAATCAACTTTTTAATGATGATTGCAATCATTTTATTTGGGTTTCTATTATTGTATTATTGTTATATTCTACCCTTTGTTCAAAAGTACAGTTATTAGAATCAAGGCTGAAGGATAGAGACTAACAAAGTGTTCACCATCTACAATGACCAGTTAAAATATGAAACAAAGACGTCTCTGAGTTCTGGTGAGTAGTTGACAAATATTCATCAGAATTTTGGAGCATAGATTAATAATTTACACATGCCAAATGAGAACATTGACATATTCCATCTCTTTGGACTTTTCTTTATCAAGTAGACAAATAACTTTTAGCAAGGATTATTTCTTCAGAAAGTGTAAACAATGTAATAGTCCAATGCTACTATGTGGGCCTGTGTGCTACTGAACTAGACTTCAGTCTACAACCAATTAATTTTTAATATCCGACTCCTTGTGACACCATGTACTATGGAATTTTAGGCTCCTCTGTCCAAATATGTGGGCATCATGTATTGAAACTTTATAATTAATGGCTTATGTAAAATATATTTGTGGGGATGAAAGAATTTCCTAAAGAATAGTACACTAAAAAATGCCCAATTTTGTCATAACTTGAAGCAAATGATACAAGGATCTGGGGAAGCAAATATGAGAGAGAGAGGGAACCACCAGGTGGATTCCTGGTGAAAGGAATCAGAATTTCTGATCATTACAAAATCCTCATGGTTCTATAACACTAGCAAATTGCAGATAAACCTCAGGATTATCAAAACTTCCAGGCACTGAAATTTCTACTGTAATGTAGAAAATAATCTATCTCAATTGCTTTTGCTCTCTAATGGAATTTATACAGAAAATGAACTAAGATCATCTATATTATTCTAGTCCTTAGTTTATTTCTATTTCTATTCAACCAAAATAATTTCAACAGCAAATAGGGATATGAAAGAAATCTTACATAGGCTAATATGTTTCCTCTCTGAATGAATTAAGCAACCCAAAATATTAGGAAAGCAAATCCCCAAGTAAATCTCAGTTCATCCTCCCCTTTCAAAACAGTCTTCACTGTAGAACAGGGCCTGAGGTTACAGAGCAACCAGTTAATTTTTTATTATTCTGATCTACTTTTCTGAAGCTAAGAATGCTGGAGTGTTTTAACAAGGGAACACCCTCAGCTCTCCCTTACTCTTCTAAAAGCACTCTCAAAATGATTCTGCACATGCCTGTTGGTATATGTTTTGCATAAAGTTTCTGGGTCCCCAGACAAAACAGACTGATCTATATGCAAAGTTCAAAGCAGTGAATTTAGCATTAGAAAATCAAGGCAAATTGGAAGTGGTCAAACAGGAGATGGCAAGAGAGAACATCAATATTTTAGAAATCAGCAAACTAAAATGGACTGGAATGGGTGAATTTAACACAGATGACCATTATATCTATTTCAGTGGGCAAGAATCCCTTAGAAGAAATGGAGTAGCCATTATAGTCAACAAAAGAGTCCAAAATGTACTTGGATGCAATTTCAAAAACGACACAATGATCTCTATTCGTTTTCAAGGCAAACCATTTAATATCTCAATAATCTAAGTCTATGCCCTGACCAGGAATGCTGAAGAAGCTGAAGTTGAACGTTTCTATGAAGACCTACAAGACCTTCTAGAACTAACACCCCAAAAAGATGTCCTTTTCATCTTCTGGGACTGGAATGCATAAGTAGGAAGTCAAGAAACACCTGGAGTAACAGGCAAATGTAGTCGTGGAGTACAGAATGAAGCAGAGCAAAGGCTAAAGGAGTTCTACCAAGAAAATGCACTGGTCATAACAAACGCCCTCTTCCAATAACAGAAGAGAAGATTGTACACATGGACATTACCAGATGGTCAATATTGAAATCAGAGAGACTATATTCCTGCAGCCAAAGATGGAGAAACTTTAGACAGTCAGCAAAAATACAAAGCAAAACAAAACAAAAAAACCTGGGAGCTGACTGTGGCTCAGATCATGAACTCCGTATTACAAAATTCAGACTTAAATTGAAGAAAGTAGGGAAATCCACTAGACCATTCAGGTATGACCTAAATCAAATCCCTTATGATTATAAACTAGCAGTAAGAAATAGATTCAAGGGATTCAATCAGATAGACAGAGTGCCTGATCAACTATGGACAGAGGTTTGTGACATTGTACAGGAGACAGGGATCAAGACCGTTCCCAAGAAAAAGAAATGCAAAAAAGCAAACTGGCTGTCTGAAGAGGCCTTACAAATAGCTGTGAAAAGAAGAGAAGCAAAAAGCAAAGAGGAAAAGGAAAGACACACCCATTTGAATGCAGAGTTCCAAAGAATAGCAAGGAGAGATAAGAAAGCCTTCCTTAGTCATCAGTGAAAAGAAATAGAGGAAAACAATAGAATGGGAAAGACTAGAGATGTCTTCAAGAAAATTGGAGGTACCAAGGGAACATTTCATGCAAAGATAGGCTCAATAAAGGACAGAAAGTGTATGGACATAACAGAAGCAGAAGATATTAAGAAGAGGTGGCCAGAATACACAGAAGAACTATACAAAAGAGATCTTCATGACTCAGATATTCACAATGGTGTGATAACTTACCTAGAGCCAGACATGCACTGGAAGGTGCAGTCAAGTGGGTCTTAGGAAGCATGACTGAGAAAAAAGCTAGTGGAGGTGATGGGATTCCAGTTGAGCTATTTCAAATCCTAAAAAGATGATGCCATGAAAGTGCTGCACTCATTATGCCAGCAAATGTAGAAAACTCGGCAGTGGCCACAGGACTGGAAAAGGTCAGTTTTCATTCCAATCCCAAAGAAAGGCAATGTCAAAGAATGCTCAAACTACTGCATGATCGCACTCATCTCACACGTTGTAAAGTCATGCTCAAAATCTCCAAACAAGGCTTCAACAGTACATGAACCATGAACTTCCAGATGTTCAAGCTAGTTTTAGAAAAGGCAGAGGAAACAGAGCTCAAGTTTCCAACATCCATTGGATTATATAAAAGCAAGAGAGTTCCAGAGAAACATCTGTTTCTGCTTTATTGACTATGCCAAAGCATTTGACTGTGTGGATCACAATAAACTGGAAAATTCTGAAAGAGATGGGAATACCAGATCATCTTACCTGCCTCTTGAGAAATCTGTATGCAGGTCAGGAAGCAACAGTTAGAACTGGACATGAAACAACAGACTGGTTCAAAAGTGGGAATGGAGTGCATCAAGGCTGTATATTGTCACCCTGCTTATTTAACTTATATGCAGAGTATATCATGAGAAACCCTGGGCTGGATGAAGCACAAGCTGGAATCAAGATTGCTGGGAGAAATATCAATAACCTCAGATATGCAGATGACACCACCCTTATGGCAGAAAGTGAAGAAGAACTAAAGAGTGTCTTGATGAACGTGAAAGAGGAGACTGAAAAAGTTGGCTTAAAGCTCAACATTCAGAAACTAAGATCATGGCATCTGGTCCCATCACTTCATGTCAAATAGATGGGGAAACAGCAGAAACAATGGCAGACTTTTTGGGTTTTTTGGCTCCAAAATCACCACAGATGGTGATTGCAGCCATGAAATTAAAAGATGCTTAGTCCTTGGAAGGAAAGTTATGACCAACCTAGACAACAAAATCAACATGATAATGTAAAGAAAATAAATAAATAAAATTAATTAAATAAATAAACATTAAAAAAATAAAAATCAGAGACAACAGTTTTCCAACAAAGATCTGTCTAGTCAAGGCTATGGTTTTTCCCGTGTTCATGCATGGATGTGAGAGTTGGACTATAAAGAAAGCTGAGCACCAAAGAATTGATTCTTTTGAACTGTGGTGTTGGAGAAGACTCTTGAGAGTCCCTTGGACTGCAAGGAGATCCAACCAGTCCATTGTAAAGGAAATCAGTCCTGAATATTCATTGGAAGGACTGAGGCTGAAGCTGAAACTCCATAATTTGGCCACCTGATATGAAGAACTGACTCATTAAAAAATACCCTGATGCTCGGAAAGATTAAAGTTTGAAGGAGAAGGTAATGACAGAGGATGAGATGGTTGGATGGTATCACCGACTCAATGGACATGAATTTGAGTAAACTCTGAGAGTTGGTGATGGGCAGGATGGCCTGGAATGCTGCAGTCCAGGGTGTCACAAAGCATCAGACATGACTCAGTGACTGAACTGAAATCTTATAGGAATAATATAAGCAACTGCTTTCAAATGAAGCTGATTAACTCACCTTATATTTCCAGCTTGTTTTCATTGTATGGTTGATGGAATATTAATCCAACTCTATTTATTTAAAAAATGATATTTATTGTCTCAGAAATTAACCTCAAAGAAATTTGACGCCGTAGAGAATTAGATTCTGGTTTTAGCATTAAATACCAGTCACTCATGGGCTTCCCTGTTACCTCAGTGGTAAAGAATCTGCCTGGAATGCAGGAGATGCAAGTTCGATTCCCTGAGTCAGGAAGATCCCCTGGAGAAGAAAATGGCAACCCACTCCAGTATTCTTGAATGGGGAAACCCATGGACAGGAACGTGATGGGCTACAGCACCATGGGGTCTCAGAAGAGTTGGGTGGACTTAGTGGCTAAACGACAATAACAACCAGTCATTTATATAAATATATGACTTAGACAAGCTTATCTAAGGTTGAATTTCCTCAACTGCAGGGAGGTTGTATTCTCTATTATCACAGTTAAATGTCCATTTCTTGCCCACGGTAGATTGTGTATCCATAAAAATTATATCAAACACAAACAGAATAAACTCCCATATATATGCTAAAATCATGCATTACTGAGCAATATTTTTCATTGAAAAACCTTCTAGATATCCCTAATTTTAAGCAATTGTAGTCTGACTGGATAATTTATAGCAAAATCATATCAGAAAGTAGTAGGCAAATGAACAAAAAAAAGAGTGGACTATCTGTATATTGCAGTGAGGTACATTCAGAATATACTGCTCGATAAAAAAGCAATGTATATAAAGATGTTCTGAAGACTACACTTTACCCAAAAGTGAAGTATTTCTATATTTAAATTTATCAAAACAAATTTTTATTATTTTTATTATATAAGCATTTTATACATAAAACAAAATATTACCAATAAGAGAATGAAAGGATAGATGAATATATTTGTCTTGTAGATTTGTCTTTGTAACCATACACCTAATTTGCAAAGCTTTAACACAAAATTAGATTCAAAATAATAATATAAATAAATGATGAGTGATTTGACAACAATGTGTATTGCTAGTTTTTACTTTTAATTGACGTGTTCCTTGAAGAAAGGCTCATTCTTGAATCTGGAAGAAAATACACAACATAAGCTGAGAATTTCTTGTGATAATAGAAAGGAAAAAATTACCAAAGACTATTAAGATCATGTTTAACATTCAGGTGATACTATAAAGAAACATCTACTGGAAAACTAAGGGATACTTAGACATCAGTCAGGACAATGGCAACAATGAACCAAATCACATACGTTATGCTCATGTCCATAGACATATAATTATATTGATAACTCACATACAGTGATGCAAACCACTGTAAGACACCAGTGAATCAATTTGTCATTGTGAAAATTACAAATAAATAATCAATTATTTATAATATATCCCAAAGGAAGTTTTTAATCTTGTGAGTTTCTGCTGAATACAGGGTATTCAAGTTTCCCTCTTGATAGCATGTTGCACAAAGAATAAGAGATTAATTTTGACACCTACCAAAGAAGGTAACTCTAAAAGAAGGGTTGAGGGAATAAAACACCCCCCTGAGAACTGATAACTTATAACAACAAGCCAGCCTAAGAATGCATTTGTGAGATTTTTATGCTATCCATATCACTGGAAAAACCTTATATTATAAAGTATAGTTCTAGGCTAGAATGAGAAGCTGGCAAAACAAAAGACTCCAGCAGTTCTGATTTTAAATCAGGCCATAAAATAACCCACACAAATAAAATTTTAAGAAAAAGTAGCACTTCATAGTCAAACATTTAAAAACAAAAGAGGGAAACAGGAACTGAATTGAGAGCTAGATAAAATAGAAAAAATCAGATATGCAACAGTCCAGAGGTTAAAATTTGCTATTGAAGATTGTGAGATAAGTGAGCTCACACTTGAGCAGCTGAAAAAGTTTTACTGTCTTTACAACCGTAGTGGGAGACGAGAACTGCAAAATTGAACTTTTTTTTCCTGGACTCTGCCCTATGCAATTTTTCACTTTACTTAGTTTAACCTGTTATTGCTTCACCGTAATAAACTGTTACAATGAATATAACAGCTTTCCTGAGTTCTTAAGTTCTTCCAGAAAATTATAGACCTTGTTGTGGTGTTGAGGACTACCAACACATTGAGGCAATAACTAAATAAATAAATAAATGTGGCATCAAGAGAAAATGGAATGGTTAAATTCTGATTTCTGTACATGGGAAAAGGACCAACTTGCTATGCACGACATAAGATTGATTTAGAACCTGACACTCAAAATGTATAAACTGGGGAGGAAATAAGAATACTTCCATAGAACAGGATAAGTCAAGTAGGACAAAGATCAGTTGGAAGTCAAAGTAGCATTAACAGAGTTCTTTATTTACATTATATCTTTATTTCTGTAACAGCTGCTTTTATTTACCAGACATACCTTTATACCCACTAGGATGTTTTCTGATGTGGAAAAACAAAAAAGTAAGTAAATAAATACAATAAGATTGTCAACTCTAGTACTAAGATCCACAGAATATTTTAGAAAGGAGACTACATCCATCTTTAGCATCGGCTCTACCCACATCAAGCTCAAGTGTATGGCTTTAGATACATTAAAACTTAAGTCCATATATTTCTCCACCAACTCCATTAACATCTATAAAAATTGTATACAGAATTTTAAGCCTTTACTTAGTTTCTATTTTCCCATACTTAATGGAGATAACAATATTATGTTATGATTCTATTTTAATACATAACGTTATTTAATGATTACATAGGTTTTTTGTAAATTTCCAGTGAGAGGATGCATGGTGACTAAAGAGGTGCCCATACAGATTACCAGGTATACTCCTAAGTATTGTAAGTATTATTAGTATAGTTAGAGAAGGAGATGAAAACCCCCTCCAGTATTCTTGCCTGGAGAATCCCTATGGACAGAGGAGCCTGGAGGGCTATAGTCTATGGGGTCGTGAAGAGTCAGACATGACTGAGTAACTTCCTTCCTTTCTTTCTTTCTTCTTTCTATTAGTATAGTGGCAGTGAGTGCTTTGTAATCACGAAATCACTCAGACCGATAAGGGATAGCTGTTCACAGTACAATATTCGTAAGATAGAAGTTCACAGGGCCTTCCATGCTAGCCAGAAAGTCAATTATTATGGTTCTTTCCATGCTAAGCGTACAGGCATCTACCTTTATAGCAGTTAATTGATTGCTTTGTAATTCTGTTCTAGAGACAAGCAGAGAAACACAAGGAACCCAGTTACACTTTATTCACAGATATGGAGATTTTGAGTCCACAGCAAAAAGTAAATGAAGGTCAGGACACAACAGGAGTAAAACACATTCCCAAGCTAGCTAAAGACTAATCTGCTCAAGACATTCGCTAATCATTCCCAATAAGGTACGCTGCCCTGACCCTCAGACTTTTTCAGTTAAAACTGAAAGTGTCATTCCAGACAGAGACCTGGAGACCCAGTGCTCCCTAGGGTCTCAGAATTGAACAAAAAGGACAGGAACAGAAATAAGTTCAATGTGCACAGTGAATCACCCCACAAAAGGTGCTAAAGTATTTTTGGAGTTAGCAGAAACTTTCCTGTTCAAACAACTGCTGTATCTTAAACCAAAGCCTTTTATTATTTGCATTACAATTACTTTTAATAGAACTGTAGATAAAATAAAAGGTTAAAAACAAAGAAATTATTAAGTACCATTATTGCATTTATCTATCCAGAGGTGGTTTAGTTTGTAAGTTATTAGAAAAGAACAATAGTAGAATAGATCCTATAAAAGACACTAACTTAAAGGAAAAGAAATGGCTTAAGGTACTATGTAAACAAGCAATAAGCTAATGATGTGTAAATGCTTCTAGGAATCCTCCATAAATAGGTGGACACCTGGAGGGCAGAGGAGCAGAACAAGATTTAAAAGCCAAATATCCTCTTATTTTATGATATGTGAGGATTTCTACTCAGGAACCATTTGCTAAGCCTACCCAATATTTACTTCTAAATTTAATTTAATTGTTAATGCTTAAGGGAATTTTATGTCTTTTCCTGGTTTAATGATTTTTAAATAATATAGAAATCTGTTAAGAGTGGAAAATGGTAGCAATTAAAGTTTTCATTGGATAAGACTTGAATAGTGACTATTTTTTCAATAGTGACCATGTGCCAAAAGCTGATTGCAGGAGCAATAGATATTAATATATTCTGGGAGAATAAAAGGATAAACAGGAAAGAGGAAAGGAGTACTGAAATAGAAGCTTGGAAATAAACTGAGATAATCTTTCATTCCAAAATATTTCCTAAGACAAGTTAAAAATCAGTTGAAATGTTAAATCTTTATGTTGTACACCTGAAAGTTACAAAATGTCCTATGTCCATTATATCTCAATGTTGTATCTTAATAGAGCTGAAAAAAATCAGTTGAAAAGCAGAGCTTCTAACTATTGTGAGTAGCTATAGGTTGCTATATTGCAAATAAATAGGTCAGACCATCCCACCATTGTTGGGATCAAGATATGGTGTTCAAACAGAGAAATTAATATATATATATATATATATATATATATATATATATATATATATATATATATATATATATATATATCAGGAGATTCAAAGAGTCTGATGGCAATGAATGGTGGTTTGGTGGTTTAGTCGTTAAGTCATGTCCAACTCTTGCAACCCCATGGACTGTAGCCCACCAGGTTCCTCTATCCATGCAATTTTCCAAGCAAGAATACTGGAATAGGTTGCCATTTTAACTGAAAACACCCTCCCCAGAAAAGTTGGGCTCAGGAAAATATATTAATAAATAATTTATGCTGTTATATTGACAGTTGTGTTCAGTTCCATTCAGTTCAGTAACTCAGTCATGTCCAACTCATTGCGACCCCATGGAATGCAGCATGCTAGGCCTCCCCGTCCATAACCAACTCCCAGAGTTAACTCAAACTCATGTCCATTGAGTCGATAATACCATCCCACCACCTCATCCTCTGTCATTTCCTTCTCCTCCTGCCTTCAATCTTTCCCAGTATCAGGATCTTTTCCAATAAGTCAGTTCTTCACATCAAGTGGCCTAAGTATTGGAGTTTCAGTTTCAACATCAGTCCTTTCAATGAATATTTAAGATGGATTGGACTGGTTGGATCTCCTTGTAATCCAAGGAACTCTCAAAAGTCTTCTCCAACACCACAGTTAAAAAGCATCAGTTCTTCGGTGCTCAGCTTTCTTTATAGTTCAATGCTCATATCCATACATGACTACTGGAAAAACCCATAGCCTTGATGAGATAGACTTTTGTTGGCAAAGTAATGTCTCTGCTTTTTAATATGCTGTCTAGGTTGTGGTACTAGCTGTGTTACTGACTCAAAATTATCAGAAAATGATTATGATGATTGACGATGATGATTTTTTTTTTCAAAATGGCCAATATTTTTGTCATATTAACAAATACTAATCTTTCTTCTATTTATTTATTTTAAATCTAATAAAAGAGGTGGATAATCTAATAAATAATTTTGGAGAATAGAGAATCTGAGAAGTGCAAAGAAATATTCAGTTTTATACCAGTTTTGCTATGGATTTGTTTAGTAACCTTGCAAAAAGATACTCATTTTGCTCATTTTAAGGCAATGGTTATGGATCCCAAAATATGAAAACAAAAAGTTGGTGGATATTTATTGTTTTTGCATTTAGTAATTCCTAAATTCAAAAGTACAGGAATCGTGAACTTCTAGATGTTCAAGCTGAATTTAGAAAAGGCAGAGGAACCAGAGATCACATTGCTGGCATCCATTGGTTCATGGAAATAGCAAGAGAGTACCAGAAAAACATCTATTTCTGCTTTATTGACTGTCTCAAAGACTTTGACTGTGTGGATCACAACAAACTGTGCAAAATTCTTCAAGAGATGGGCATACCAGACGACCTGGTCTGCCTCTTGAGAACCCTGTATACAGGTCAGGAAGCAACAGTTAGAACTGGACATGGAACAACAGACTGGTTCAAAATTGTGAAAGGAGTGTGTCAAGGCTGTATATTATCACCCTGATTATTTAACTTATATGCAGAGTATATCATGAGAAATGCTGGACTGGATGAAACAGAAACTGGAATCAAGATTGCTGGGAGAAATATCAATAACCTCAGATATGAAAATAACACCACCCTTAAGGCAGAAAGTGAAGAACTAAAGAACTTCTTGATGAAAATGAAAGAGGAGAATGAAAGAGTTGGCTTAAAACTCAACATTCAGAAAACTAAGATCATGGCATCTGGTCCCATCACTTTATGTCAAATAGATGGGGAAACAATGGAAACAGTGGCAAATTATTTTTGTGGGGGCTCCAATATCATAGCACATGGTGACTGCAGGCATGAAATTAAAAGACACTTGCTCCTTGGAAGAAAGGTTATGACCAATCTAGACAGCATATTTGCCAACAAAGGTCCACCTTGTCAAAGCTATGGTTTTTCTAGTAGTCATTTATGAATGTGAGAGTTGGACTATAAATAAAGCTGAGCAATGAAGAATTTATACTTTTGAACTGTGGTATTGGAGAAGAGGCTTGAGAGTCCCGTGGACTGCAAGGAGATCCAACCAGTCCATCTTAAAGGAAATCAGTCCTGAATATTCATTGGAAGCACCGATGTTGAAGTTGAAACTCCAGCACTTTGGCCACCTGATGTGAAGAACTGACTCATTTGGAAAGACCCTGATGTTGGGAAAGATTGAAGGCAGGAGGAGAAGGGGACAACAGAGAATGAGATGGTTGGATGCCATCACTGACTCAATGGACATGAGTTTGAGTAAACTCTGGGGGTTGGTCATGACAGGGAGGCCTGGCATGTTGCAGTCCATGTGATCACGAAGAGTTGGACACAACTGAGTGACTGAACTGAACTGAATTCCTAAATTTGGAGTGGCCATGTAGAGATAAAAAATAGTTAACAGAGATTTGTGTGTGTGTGTGTGTGTGTGTATGCATGCATGTGGGTGCATATGTACATTTTCTTTCCCCCTGAGATAGTAATCTCATATATATATATATATAGTTTAATTCCAGATTTTGAACAAACATTTAAAAGTTCATTTTACAATAAGGCAATTAACTTTTTAAAAAAGCATTGAAAGAGAATGTGCAGCAAAGGAGTTAACCCTGATCCCTGAATCCCTGATAGCCTTCCTTTTATCTGGCAATGATTATAGCACACAATACAGTCAGAGGAATGTGCTCGGGCTTAGTCACCCAGTTAAGTCCGACTCTCTGCAACCCTATGTACTGTAACCCACCATACTCCTCTGTTCATGGGATCCTCCAGGAGAGAGTACTGGAGTGGGTTGCCATGCCCTCCAATATGGGATCTTATCAACCCAGGGATCAAAACAAGGTTCCCTGCATTGTGGGCAGATTCTTTACCTACTGTCTGAGCCACAAGAGAAGCCCAATCAGGAATAAGAGTAACCAATGCTGAAAAACAAATAGATACTTGTCCTAGTAATTGATTATAATGGTATATTTAAATCAAATACATTGACGCCATGTAATCTGGAGTTAGATCTGTTCAATTAAGCTGCTCAGTCATGTCTGACTCTTTGCGACCCCATGGACTATAGTGTGCGTGGCTTCCTTGTTCATCACCAACCCCCCAGAGCTTACTCAAACTCATGTCCATCGAGTTGGTGATGGCATCCAACAACCTCATCCTGTTTTCCCCTTCTCCTTCCAACTTCAATTTTTCCCAGCATCAGGGTCTTTTCAAATGAGTCAGTTCTTCACACCAGGTGGCCAAGGTATTGGAATTTCAGCTTAAGCATCAGTCCTTCCAATTAATATTCAGGACTGATTTCCTTTACAATGGACTGGTTGGATCTCCTTGCAGTCCAAGGGACTCTCAAGAGTCTTCTCCAATACTACAGTTCAAAAGTTCAATTCTTCTGTGCTCAGCATTCTTTATAGTCCAACTGCCACATCCATACATGACTACTGGAAAAACCATAGCTTTGACTAGATGGATCTTTCTTGGCAAAGTAATGTCTTTTGTTTTTAATATGTTCTCTAGGTTGGTCATAGCTTTTCTTCCAAGGAGCAAGCGTCTTTTAATTTCATGGCTGCAGTCACCATTTGCAGTGATTTGGGAGCCCCCAAAATAAAGTTTGCCACTGTTTCCATTGTTTCCCCATCTATTTGGCATGAAGTGATGGGACTGGATACCATGATCTTAGTTTTCTGAATGTTGAGCCTTAAGCCAGCTTTGTCATCCTCATCTTTCACTTTCACCAAGAGGCTCTTTAGTTCTTCTTCACTTTCTGCCATAAGGGTGGTGTTATCTGCACATCTGAGGTTATCGATATTTTTCCCAGAAATCTTGATCCCAGCTTGTACTGAATCCAGCCTGGCATTTCACATGATGTACTCTGCATATAAGTTAAATAAGCAGGGTGACAATATACAGCCTTGACGTACTCCTTTCCCAATTTGGAATCAGTCTGTTGTTCCATGTCTAATTCTAATAGTTACTTTTTGACCTGCCTAAAGATTTCTCAGGAGGCAGGTGAGGTGTTCTGGTATTAATATCTCTTTTAAGATTTGCTTTTGTTCAAATCAGAGATCTGCTAATTATCATGCAAAATTAGGTTAGTTACTTAACCTATTAGTTACTCATTTCCTCATTCTTAAATGAAGCAGATGCCTACTATTCAACCCAGCAATCCCACTCCTAGGTAATATCTTAAGTGAAATGAAAACATATGTCTAAATAATTATATATTAATCAAAAATATCTGACAAAAGTACTTATTGTCACTTTATTTTAATCATCAAAAGGTAACCCAAAATGTGCATTAATGTGTGGACAGACAACCTGTAGTATATACATACTATAGAATACTACTCAGGAATAAAGATTAATCAGTATTTGCAATAATGTGGATGAATCTTAAATACATTATGCAATATGAAAACTGATAAAAATAAAAGACTGTACATTTTTTAATCTCATGTATATTGTATATTGGATTACCAGGTGGCACAGTAGTAAAGAATCCATCTTACACTGAAAGAGATACAAGAGATGTGTATCCTGGGTCAGGAAGATCCCCTGGAGTAGGAAATGGCAACCAACTTGAATATTCCTGCCTAGAAAATTCCATGGACAGAGGAACCTGGTGGGCTGTAGTCTATGTCCGTAAAGAGTTGGACATGATTGAGCGACTGAGCACACAAACATTTAGTATTATGGAAAGATAAAAGCATGAGGACATAATACAAATCAGTAGTTATCATGGATTATGAGTGAGGAGAGGACATGAACTCCAAAAGGGCCTGAGGGAACTTTTGAAGGGTAATGGACCTGTTGATTGCCGTGTGATCATATAATTTTATGCATGTATCTAAGTTTACAGGACTGCACATTAGCAAAGTGTGACTTTATAAGTTATATCTCAAAACACTTAAATAAAGGGACATGATAAAGGTACATACTTCATCAGGTGGCTGTGAAAATTAAGAAAGATAGTGGATATAAAACGTTGTGGGGTTTAACATTTTAAGCACTCGACAAATCCTAGCTATCATTATTGTCTTAAACCAAATTCTTCTTAATTATAAATGGTGAAAATTTTATTAGAAAAAAATTATTTCTAAGTAAAAAAGTAACACTTTAATAGCCTTTTATTAAAATAGAATGTTTTTAGGTTTAATAATAATTTGGTTTACAGTAAGGCTCACCTGTTTCTATCATATTAAAAATAACTGCCATACTCTCAGGGCTGTGTTTTCAAGATAGATTCTCATCCTGAGTATGTCCATGAGTTTTTGTGCCAAATTAAATCTAGACACACATAAAACTAAAATGAGAAGAAAATCTGCTGACTTTTCAGAGGTGTCCAGTCTTTCTTCCAGAGTCCCGCAGCCTTCCATCCAGATGCCAGGATCAGGACACATATCACATTTCCCCAAGGCCTTGCTCTCTTTTGTCTCTACCTTCTCAGCACCTTATCTTGGTTCTTTTCTTCCATATCCCAGTCTTCATATTCACCCAGCTCTGCAAGAGTTTTGATTTGTTAAACCTATCAAATCATTCCATCTCCTTTACATAGTGCCTGGCTCAGAGGTGGGTATAACCTGATACTCACTGGCCATAGGTAAGGAGCAGAGCAGAATAGAGTACAGCACAATAGTTGTTCAGTAGTTGTGGGAAGAGATCTCTCTATCTCTTTCTATCTCACCTATAGATGTGACAATGTGCAGACAGATCCTGAAAGTACCACCACATGGGAGGCCTGCCATGAGACAAAGGCCAACCAGACTACAACCTCGATCATTTCAGTAACCAACAAATCATCTCTGTTGTTTAAGCCATTTGGAGTCAAATCCTTTACTGATAAAGAAAATCACTTCAACCAGTATATTTCCCATTAATATTCCACTTTTACAAGTCCATTAAGGTTAATAATGGTTTGGAGCTCAACTAATCTGATTATATACACATTAAGTCCTTAGTTATATGTAATAACAGATTCTCAAATACACATGCACATTTTAGTAGACATTTAGAAATCTTAGAGTTTTTTGTTCAATGAAAATTACACCAAAGAGGTAGGTCTTATAAACATTTTTTTTTAAACATCGAAATTTTCTGAAAAATCTACATAAATACTGTCTTGCAAAAATTTCTTTGGCATCTAAATTTCAAAATAGTTTAATACATCTGTAGTTCTCTACCTCTGCTTTCTAACAACAAATGGATGTTGTATAGATTAAAAATGTACAACTTCTTTGGCTTATAAAAATTAGTAAAACTACTTAAAATTTGGACAAAGATGTCTGAATTAATGCAGAGACTGTGAACTAATTTCATTAATATTTCTTTTAAAACCTAAAAAGAGAATGACTACTAAAACTCCAAAAAGAATATATCAGACACCTAGCACCAACCCCAGGTCTTTTAAGAGTGGAAACAAAAATTGAGAGGTGTTATCTTCATGGGTGAAAATAAAATAAGCTATTTACTATACACTAGTGTCCTAGGATTTTCCAGAACTAGTGTTTGCTTTTTTTGTTTGTTTATATTATAACTGTGGATTGAAGAAAAATGTAAAACCTAACAGTCATGAGTGAAGTTTTATCTGGTGACCTTACTGAGGACTATAGCCCGGGGAATAGCCTTTCAACTCTGAGAAAGTGACGTGAAGGGGTAAGGAGGAGCCAGGATATATCAGAATTTTTGAGACAAAAAAAAATGTAGTTGGATGTCAAAAGATTACTGCTATTCACAAAACCCAGAAATCTCAAGTTATGATTTCAGTGCTTTTGTATGTATGGGAAGAAACAAGAGTCTGGGCTCACTGAAATTATTCCTTAGATGTGCATTTTAACCATCTAAGGATAATACCCAAAGCACAGAATTCTTCCTGGTTTTCAGCATTCTGAATTACTATTGGGGTGCACTGTTGTGGGTGCACGGGGCAGCTATAGTGTTCTACAGGTTAATAGAGGGAAAGGTTCATTGCTCACTGGCATGCTAGGCAACATTCCCTTTCCACATAACTATTTCAAACACAAAGTCATACATTTTGTCATTCCTGGATTTTTAGCAAGATGACTACTTTCTTCCCCTTTATCTAACTATACTTGAAATATTATAATTTTCCCAATTTATATGAATATTTTTCTTTAGGAAATAAAAATACCCTATGAAATAGTTAGTACTTCACTTTATTACTGGTATTTGAAACTTAGTCCTGAGAAACTTAATCTCCCAGTTCTTTCAATAAAGCTTTATGAGTAGTAATTGAGAATAAGTGAAGATAATGTATAAAATAAACACTACAACTAGAATATTTCATGTCAAACTGACTCAGTCCTTTTTTTTGTTTCCAACATATACCCTGGTAACTATTATATCGTAACTCTTTATTATAGGATTTCCCCTCCTCTCCTACTATCAGAATAGCCAGTAAGAGTCTAATATGACTCTCAATTTAAGAGAAAGGCAAAGACAAATTGTGTCCCCTATGTTAAAGATACACCCAAGGCCACATAGGAAGAAACAGAACAGGAAATGAACAGTGTTTGCCTGATTGGCATACAATCAACTCCTAGATGGAGAGGTATAGACAGAACCATATAGAAGAGCATATGAGAAAGATCAGCAGTGTCCCTAGGGCCCGACTGCATGGGTACATAGTAGGGTCATCCATGTGCTGTCCTGGAATATTAGGACATAATGTCTCTGCCTATTTCTGCACCTGAAAACAGAAAGAGCACATGGTTGTGAGGAAAACTAGGTGACACATATAAATGACATGACACAGTACTTAGGATGCAGAAAGCACACAATACACATTAGCTATTATTATCACTATTATCATTATTATTATTATCATTTTTACTGAAGGACTTGAAAATGAAAACATGAGCTGAACTGGATATACCCTGTCTTACCCCCCTCCCTGTTATGGACTAAATTCCCCTGATAAATTTATATTTTCAAACTCAAACCTCAATATAACTGTATTGTAGATGGGGCCTCTATGCCTGCTAATGTAGGAAACATGAGATGGAGGTTTGATCCCTGGGTTGGAAAGATCCTTGGAGAAGAAAATAGCAATCCACTCCAGTATTCTTGCTTGGAGAATCACATGGACAGAGGACCCTGGTGGGCTAGAGTCCATTGGATCACACAAAGTTGAACACACGCACATGGAGCTAGTTAAGATCCAGTGAGGTCACAAGGGTGGGGCCCTAATATAAGAAGAGGAGAAGACTACAGAAATCTCTCTTTCTGAGCACACAGAGAAAAGGCCCTATGACGGCGTAGTGAGAAAAATGTTTATCAGTCAGCTAGGAAGAGAGAGACATCACTAGAAAGCAATCCAGTCAGAAACTTTATCTTGGACTTCTAGGCTCCAAAACTGTGAGAAAATAAATTTGTTAATGCCATTTCTGCCATTTAAGTTTGTGTATTTTGTTATGGTAGCCAAGTAGACTAAGACACTACCCATTCTTTTTTTTTTTTTAATCTTATTTCAATTTTTACTGGAATGTAGTTGCTTTACAATGTTGTGTTAGTTCTGATGTACAGCAAAGTAAATCAGCTATACCAAGTGAAGGACAGGGAAGCTTGGCATAGGATCATAGAGTTGGACACGACTTAGTGATTGAACACACGCACATTTCCCCTTTTTTGGATTTCCTTCCCACCACAGAGCTTTGAGCAGAGTTCCCTGTGCTATACAGTAGGTTCTCCCTGGTTGTCTATTTTATATATAGTAGTTTACGTCAATCCTAGTCTCACACTTCATCATGATATACATAAGTTCTGTTTCTGTTTTGCAAATAGGTTCATCTGTACTATTCTTCCAGATTCCATAAACATGTGTTAGTAACGATATTTGTTTTTCTCTTTCAGACATCACTTGGATGGACCTTGAGACTACCTATTCTTGCTCTATCACTTCAGAGACTGGAATTGTAACAGCTTCTTCCCACCGCTGTATGAGGGAAAAGTCACTGACAAAACCCCGCCATCAGTTTTTGCCTTAGACCAGGACTGGCAAATTTTTTTTTTAAAGGGCCTGGGTAGTAATTTACACTTTGCAGAACATGTGGTGACTGTTACCACAACTCAACTTGCCATTACAATGTGAAAGCCATCACAGATGATATAAACAGTCTGAATGGGACTGTGTTCTGATAAAATTTTATTTATAGACACTAACATTTAAATTTCACACAAGTTGAGTATGTCACAAAATATGCTTTTTTTCACTTATTTAAAAATAGAAAAAAAAAAATCCACATTCTTAGCTTGCTAGCCCCTGTCTTAGAGCATAGTTTAGTTATAAGTATTTACCCTGCTTTAATTTCTATTGTTTTGAAACTTAAGTTTTATTCACTTAAGTCAGTGCACTGTAAAGTTTAATTGGTTAGAGAAAAATCTGGAAACCTTTGATATATTTCCCAAAGACCCTGAATCCAAAATCACACCACCTTGCTCAGATCTCAGGAATACATTCTGTTAGAACATTCCCTTGGCAGACCTTTTCCCAACAGGACAAATTAGATTGGCAATCCTTGTACTCTTTGTATATGACTTTGTAACATTAAAGCGGATGATATATGCCAAAGAGTTTTGAAAAACAAAAGGGCTATTTAAGCACAAATAATGCAGTAAACTGCCTTGGACATGATTTTTCTTTTTGATGCTGATTTGTTTAGCTAGTCATGTCCCCATGATACAATGAAAAATTCTTTAAGGCCAGGCATGATATCTCTTTATTTCTTTATATCTGAGAGACTAGTAAAATACCAAACAGATAGTAGACTCATCAATAACAATTTATGATGTTGAAGAAATGATGAAATAAGTGATGCTGATAACCATTTTTCACACATAAATGTATTATCAATTAATTTTTATTCAATTTTTACCCAAACTACTCAGTAGTTTTCCCTCAAACCAGAGGATGTATTTGACCCCCTGTGTGAAGCTGTCATCATTTTCCATATCATTATTTATATACCATATTGTCATCAGATTCAATCATTTTGAAAGAATATAACTCAAAAGTGTAAAGTTTAAAAAGTATACATATTGTTTATCCATTCCTTCCAATTCGCCCACATCTGTTCAGTTAAAGTCATTGGCATAGTTCTTTATTAGCTGTCCAACTTTTCCAGGATGTCTATCTTGAGTCTGATCTTCATTATTTTCTATGTGAATGAATACAATATTCTCCTAGCTGCTTGCCTTACTTCCTACTTATTTTACTTATCAGATTCATCCTCCGCAATACAAATTACTTGACAAACTTACACCTAGGCATTTAACACTCTCTATCTTCATGGTTTGGCTCAGGCTCTCCTTCCCACCTGGAAGTTTTACTTTATCATTTCTTCCATGTATCAGAATTCTATCTGTCCTTGAAAGTTCATCTCAAATATCAGCTTTTCACTGAAAACATTTCCAATGCCTCTATTCCATGTGACTACTCTTTTTTTTGCTTCTTTATGTTAGTTTGATCTTGTCTGTACTATTTAAAATGTCCTGTGGCCTTAGATATGTTTTTAATCTGTCCTTTAGGAGATTCTACATTTCAAAAAGGCATGTACTGTATCTTCTTAACTTTCACATTCTCTGTCTCTTACATTCATTTACATAATAAATGATTGATAATAAATGTTGTTTTCATCAATATATTCTCCCAGTTCAAAGTCTTTTTTCTTAGCTCAGACATTTAGCAATATCCTCGCATGGGAAAAAAAGACTGTAGTTGACTCATGGATGGAATACTTTTGAGATAAAAAGAGTCTTCCAGCTATTGAATAACTTACACACAGGCTGTCTGGGAAATTGAAAGAAATGGAAGAGTGACCCATAAATAAGGGGTTCAACAAGACAAGCAAAACAATTATCAGGGATTGATCAGACATTGATCTGAAAAGTCTTCTTCAAGAGCCTAAGTCAGAGTCTCTTATATTCATTTAATTACTTAATATAACTTGAGTCACAGTTCAGCTGGAGTCTCAATAAGAACAATTTCTAATGAACATGTTGAAAGTACAGAATTTTGTGTTAATGGAGTTTTTAATTTAATCTTTAAATTACTGTTTTAAATACTCTTTTATTTTCTGAACAGTGAAGATCTCATTAAATTAAGGACCCCAAGAAGTCAAACATGAACATTACAGGTGTTACTAGTTAATGCTAATTCTTTTGGACTTCATTTGGAACATGGTCTGTTATTTATGGTACTGTCTCTCTGCTGAAGTCATTCGTCCATTATCACTTGTCATTCGTATCATGCTACCATAGACTGGGCAAGCACTGTTGTCAGACTTAATCCAGTAGAAGTAGTATCACTGAAAACAAAAATGGATGTGTGCTAATTTCAGACTTTATTTACAGAAAAGGAAAGGTGTGAGGTTGAAAGAACATGTAGAATGGGATAACGCATTTGAATAGAGACTTCATTCTTTTTAAAAATCTATTATTTGTCTGGGTTACTCTTTTATTTTGGATGGACATTTTCAAAGTATCTAACAAAAGGCTGATTATAAACCTGACTATGTGGAACCCCATGACTGGAGAAAGAACTAGTGTGAAGTTTCTACTCTCCAGAGGCTGAGATGGGTGTGATTAGCTGTGACATTTTGAAGGGTGTGAATGGATTTAGAAGAATAACATATAGACACAGATTACAATTTGAATTAGCTGCCAAATGTTATATAAATTCAAGCAACGTCAATCAATTTATCTCTCATTGTTTCAGAAGCCAAATGAGTAGAAATACTGCATTAATTTGTTTAAAATGTAATTTACATTAGGTTTTTCAAAAGTACATGATCCAGGATATTAACTATAACTCTGTACAGATATATATGTGTGTGCTTAATTGCTTCAGTCACATCCAACTCTTTAGGATCTGGTGGACTGTTAGTCTACCAGCCTCTTCTGTCCATGGAATTTTCCAGGCAAGAATACTGGAGTGTATGGCCACGCCCTCCTCCACAGTCTCTTCCCAATCCAAGGATAGAACCTGTATCTCTTATATATCTTGTATTGGCACACAGGTTCTTTATCACTATGCGACCTGGGAAGCCCTCACACAGATATAGACATAGAAGTTAAATGAAAAACTGATATTTTATCTGTCATATAGACATTTTTCCTGTTTTTCAAGGTTTGAAGAAGTGAATGTCATGTGACTACAGAATAAAACTGACAGACTTGATGCTAGGATGTTTTAAAAATCAGATGTTTCCCACATTCAGTATCAGTATCAGTTCAGTCACTCAGTCATGTCTAATTCTTTGTGACCTCATGGACTACAACACATCAGGCCTCCCTGTCCATCACCAGCTCATGGAGTTTACCCAAACTCATGTCCATTGAGTCAATGATGCCACCTGACCACCACATCTTCTGTCGTCCCCTTCTCCTCCTGACTTCAATCTTTCCCAGCATCAGGGTCTTTTCAAATGAGTCAGCTCTTTGCATCAGGTGGCCGAAGTATTAGAGTTTCAGCTTCCCACACTACTATAAACAAACAGGATAATAAAAAAAAAAGATATCCTATTACCCAAATAGATAATCAAAAAGGACCTACTGTATCTCACAGGTAACTATACATGATATTTGCAATAATATAAAAGGGAAAGGGCTTCCCAGGTGGTGTCAATGGTAAAAAGCTCACCTGCCAATGCAGGAGACATAAAAGATGTAGGTTGCATTCTATACCTGAGTTGGGAAGATCCCTTGGAGGAGGGTATGGCAACCAACTCCAGTATTCTTGCCTTGGAGAATCCCATGGACAGAGGAGCCTGGTGGGCCATAGTCCATAGGGTCACAAAGAATTAGGCATGACTGAAGCAATTTAGCATGCATGTACTCAAAAAGGAAAAAATCTGAAAAAATACATATATATACATAACTGAATCACTTTGCTATATATGTGAAACTAACTTAATATTGTATATCAACTGTATTTTTAAAAAATCTTAGATTTGTCCCCCACATAAAAGTTGACTTTGATTACATGCAACAGAATAAGAATGTTTGCTGACAAATCCATTACTAAAGGTAGTGCTGGCCCATTAAAAAGACCTAGAAATAAACCCCAGAAGAGCTATTCTTAATTATTTACAAAACTGAAGTTGTTGGAAAACACTGAATTATTTGATGAATCTGCCTGGGCCTCTGGAAATTTCTCAGGCTGTGTTTTTGTACCTTGCTTTGGTCTGTATGTTTGCCTTAGCATTCTCCTTAATTTCAGTTCCTTGGATAAGTATTGTGGCTACTCCCTCTAATTTGGCCAATTCAGAGAGCTGCCAGCTAAAAGCTGGCCTGACCTCAGAGTTTGAGTGTGATTATCATTACTCAACAGAACAACTCACAGAACTAGGTGACTTGGTTCTGTGACGGGGTAAGACCAAATCCAAACAACCATAGCACAAATCACAAAATTACCAAATCCTCCTCTCTCAACTATAGTAGCTGTTTCTCTTTTACCAATTATGGCCTTAGTTATCCGTGGTTCTTCCTGTTTCCAGATACAAATTACTGATGCACCTGATCATAGAATGTCTCTTTTTTCTAACAGAATCCCAATCAGAGAAAAGTCCTGCTTTCTTGTTGCCCTCTCAAAGTTAACTATCAGAGGCCCAAATTTTATCACTAAACCCTCCTGACACCATCTAGCTAAAGTAGCCATTAGTTCTGCAAGGTGACAGGGTCTTTTTTCAAAGTGATAAATAAATAGATTTGTTTACTCATGAGTGTGGTCTTGGTGGTCCATGGCAGGTAGTCACTGACAACTTTTAATTGAGCACTTACTATATGAGTTCTATAATCATAGTGCTCTGTTACCAAAAAAAAAAAATGAAGATGTCCTTGTTTGTATGCTGTAAAAATGCATACAGCATTTTAGAAAATGAATATTCTCCATGATTCCTCTATGTTAAGTAGTATATTGTTGTTGTTCAGTTGCTAAGCCAAGTCCAACAATTTGTGACCCCATCAATTACAGCACACCAGGCCCCCCTGTTCTTCACTATATCCCAGAGTTTGCTCAGATTCCTGTCCATTGAACCAATGATGCTATCTCACCCTCTGCTGCCTGCTTCTCCTTTTGCCTTCAATGTTTCCCTAAACACTGTATGGATTAACTCAGAGATCTTTACTAAGTCTCAGGATGGCAGGGCCACTATACTTCTTGTGCCCACTGTGAAGTTGATCTTACAAGAGTTATAATTTCCACAGTCTCTGTGCCAGAGATGAAGTGTCACAGTTCAGATCACCTGTTGAGTGGGTATAGTGGATTGACCACCGCATCTGCCAAGCCCTTGATTCACCACTGCCATTGCCATTAACAACAGTGCTGATGTTATTGCTAATGTGACCATGCTTTTCTTTGCTGCCTCCTCCATACAAAAATGGAGAGCAGTGGGAGTATGAGTGTTGGACCATTCTGATATGGTGCAACTCCTCTGATGGACAGCTGTGTCTTAAAGACTCCCCGTTGGCCAACCCAAAGCTTTCTCAGAACCAATCAACAGTCTGAGGTTCTTCCTACCTAATCCTTCCTTCTCATTTTTCTATTTATAGGTGTCAGATCTGCATCATGGTCTAAAGGATACCTTGCTGTCTCTCCTTTGTCTGTCACAGTGTTTAGACAATACACATCTAATTTCTTCTTGTCATTTACTTCTTGAAGGACCAGAATTCACAGCCAATTAAAATATAAGCAGAGGAGTTAAATGTTAATATTAGACAGTCTCCTATTGTTCCTAATACTTTAAAAAATCAGTGAAAGGGGACTTTCCTGATGGTCCATTGGGTAAAAGACCAAGCTCCCAATGCAGGGGACCTGGGCTCAATTCCTGGTCAGGGAAATATTGCACAACTGCAACAAAGACTTGGTACAGTCAAATAAATACAGATAAATAAATATTTTAAAAAAAGAAAATCAGTGAAAAAATGAGGCTGCTTTAACTGCCAAATAATGAAGGATGACTTTTAAGATGTCAAAGAGCAAGTTTAACTAAGATAGTGCTAAAACATTTTGTAAAATTCATCTGAGCTGTATCATGCTTAATTTCATTCGTGAGAAATGGATTTCATTATTTAATCCCTCCCTCATTTATTCTTGGGATCCGGACTTGTTACTTGCTTCTGATATCTATATTTAAGTTGTTGATATACATATTCCATTAGCTCTGACCAGAACTTTCTTCTTTCCTGTAAAAAAACTCTTTTATCCTTCAAGATATACTTGGCTTCTTGAAGAAGCAGTATCATTGCATCTGAAGTCTTAGTCTGGGTTCTGCTTCTCAATTTACCCACAGGATTTTGTGTTTATCACACATGATAGTGTTTTCAGGTCCTCCTACTTTTTATCTCTCTTCTGTCTGCAAGAATTAATGTTTTGAATCACAGCAGCTCCTAGAAGAATTTCTGGTATAGCATTGTTGATAAACATATAATTACTATTAAATGAATACATAAGTGAAAGAATGAATAACCATTGATTAATTACTGATTCACCACTGAATTTCATATTTTTGCATGTACTCCATGTTCTTGATTCCAACTCATGTGAATGGCTGAATTTCCTCTGCTGCTTGCTCAGTGTATTGGCTCAAAACACTCAACAGTTATATGCTCTACTAGGTCATATCTTGACCAGCCCTGTATATATTGGCAGTTTTTCTGAAAAATTAAATTATTCCTGGATATTATGCCATGAATATATGATAATGTGGGATGTAAGTCCCATGTGGTGGCTATTTACTTCATTTGTCTTGCCCATGCTCTATGTACAGCATCAGACATGTTTTTAGGAATTCAGCAAATTAGCGTGAGATCTTAGTACAAAGAATTCTATAAAACACAACAGAAGGTAAGGTTAAGAAGATGAGAGCTTGTACAGATTTCTTGAAGGGAGAGAGGCTTGACCTTTAGAGAAGAGGCAGGTGAACTTAGTTATATAGTTGTAGATTTTTAGAAAGTCTTGAGCACCAGAGCTAACAATTACACAACAGCCCATCAATGCTCCAATATTCATATACAGGCCTCAGGGATGACAAAGCATGACTTATGTGAACTTATCAAATTTCATCCACTCATGAGTGTGCTATGAATTACTGAAGCAGCCATCTTTAGCTCAAACGGTGAACTTTTTTAAATCCAGAATCTGGATGGGAAGGTAGTGAAGTAAATGTAATTTGAAACTATTCTGTGATTAAATTCCTATATAGCAATGCAACCAGCACAGTATATGGCTATAGTCCTGCTAAGCACTATTTCATTGCACATTTTACATTTTATGACCCACACAAAAAATGCAAAACAGCTATCTAGGTGAGGTAAATGGAGCATGCTGGTTGTTATATTTAGTAAAGAATGGAGTAGATATGGTTAATATATTTAAATATAAATAACAACCTCTTTCATGTCAAGGGGATTCTATGCATAGAATTAACTAATTTATAGGACAGCAAATCTTAAGATGGAAATAAAATTGGGAGGATCTCTTTGCTATGGTAACATTTCCTGTGATAGTCAGGGACCTGTAATGTACCCACCAGAATATGTGAGTTAAAATTGTATATAGTTGAAACAAACATGTAGCTATTTATCTAAGACAAAGCAAACATAACTGTGAAACCATTTTATTGAAGAATAATACAGACCTCCTCATGAAAGGAGAAAACTGATGACAAAGATTTTGAATAAAATATTTAGTAGCATTTCTACTTAGTAACAATGGGCATTCTTTAAGGAGTTTAGGGAAAGTATAGACATGGCAATACTTCTGATGGTCCTGGTGGCAAAGTTTGTTAACTGTCCTGTTTTATGGGACTTCCCTGATGGCTTAGAAATAAAGAATTCACCTGCAATGAAGGAAATGCAGGAGACATTAGATCCCTTTGTTGAGGAGATTTCCTGGAGGAGAAAATGGCAACTCACTCCAATATTCTTACCAGGATAATCCCATGGACAGGAGAGGCTGGTGAGCTATAGTCCATGGGGTCGTAAAGAGTTGGAAATGAATGAGCATCCCAGCAGGAAGGCAGGCCTGTTTAACAAGCAAAGTCAACAAAATTTATTTCTTTGCTGCTCCAAAAGAAGAGGCTCATGTCTGATCAACATGATAAGCAACAAAATGTATAATAAAAATTCAAAAGCAGTTCTTGCCCCAGGCCTACTTTTTGATCAAAAAGTGATCTTAGTGCTGCCCCTAATATGTGAGTTACATTTAGTCATTCAATAACACATTTGTCAATTCCTTCCTGATTCCCCAGTAAAGGTCTAGTAACTAGCTTTCAATCTGGAAGTCAAGTTAGAAAAGTCTCCTCCAATGGTGAAAATGCTCCTTTGCTTACATAGGCTACCTCATGTTCCTCAGAAACAAAAGTTCCATTGAAACCCCAGTGAAAGACCAACTGAAGCAGGAGAGGTCATGCAGTTGGGAAAGAAAGGGACCAACAGTTTAAATTAGAAGTCATCTGGCCTCAAATTCTCACTACCATCTTGAACAAACAAGTCCTGAGCTGTTTCTACTCAAGGCATTTGCTTCTGGGGGTACAGATGAAGAACTTGAAGATTCTCAGTTTTGATTGAAGAATAAAAAAACAGGATTTTTTTTTCAATCTAGCTATCAAACTGTTATTTAAATAAAACCTTTAGCAACACATTATCAACAATGATAACATTGAAACACTTCCAGTTTCAATCTGAAGCACAGATTAGGGCTCAGAAAACAGAGGAATCCAAAAAAAAAAAAAAAAATTACCTTCTTTATACCTTTTAATCACCACAACAACATGGAAACTAAGAAAGAGTAAAATTCAATACCTTATTCAAGATCACAATACCAGGAAATAGCTGACCTGGGATCTGAGCCAGGGTTCATCTTGCTATTAATCCCTGCTATAGCTTGTAATATTCCAAGAGAATATGAGTAAGACTAATAAAAATGTATACAGAGATAAATTTCAATTCCAAATAAAAATTGTTCATAGTAATTATGATACTGTATTCATTGAACATATGGATTCTTGATGCAGTGGCTTCATATATTTAGATTTTAGGTCCTGAGAGCAATGGAAAAGATAGTATCTAGTCATATATGGTATGAAAGGAAGTGAAAGTGAAGTCTCTCAGCCATGTCTGACTCTTTGCGACCCCATGGACTGTAGGGGTCCTCCATCCATGGAATTTTCCAGGCAAGAGTACTGGAGTGGGTTGCCATTTCCTTCTTCAGGGAATCTTCCCAACCCAGGGATTGACACAAGTCTCCCACATTGCAGGCAGACGCTTTACCTTCTGAAGTACCATATGGACCCAAATTGTATTTCTACAGACTGTAAATTATGACAGCATTTAAATGTTAAAACATCCTTGTCAATCTAAAACCTTAGCTCCAAGAAATTAAATTCAGTCCAGGAGGCTTACATAAAATTTAATCATAAAAAATTATAAGAATAAAAAAAAAAAAATCTCCTGGAAGCCAATAGGTAAAATAACAGAAAGGTCCCAAGGTGAATGAGGATGATGTCCAGCTCTACTCTTGATTGACAGATGGAAAATATACACATTTTACAGTAATATATATATATATATTACTGATATATATATTACTGTGTATATATATATTTAGCATATGTAAAGTGAAGTGAAAGTCACTCGGTCATGTCTGACTCTTTGCAACTTCATGGACTATATAGCCCATGGAATTCTCCAGGCCAAAATACTGGAGTGGGTAGCCTTTCCCTTCTCCAGGGGATCTTCCCAACCCAGGGATCAATCCTAGGTCTCCCTCATTGCAGGTGGGTTCTTTACCATCTGAGCCACAAGGAAAGCCTGATATTTAGCATATGTATGCCAATTTTATTTGAATAAATGTTTAAAAGAGTGGATTCTTAAAAGTAGCAATATAAATGTGTTTCTCTAGATCTGCATATATATAGACAGATCTATCTCTATTCCTATCTGTATCTCTAGTATCTGTCTATCTATCTAGAGAAGGATATCTCTTGGCCAGAGGCTACTGAATAGGGTACCTGAAAGTGTCTTTTTCTCATTGTTTGAAACATATACCTACAGTTATCTTTGTGTTGACAGATGATAGCTAAAGCACCATGACCATATGATCATACAGGGTTAGGGAAAAATGCATCCGTTTCTCAGTCTGGGTCACACAGCAACCACTGACACAACCCTCAGTGGTTAGAGAGTAGGGCCACATAATACTAACATGGCTTTCCAAAAATCAGTACACCCACCAGGATTGATCTGGCGTGGGGAGTCCTTACAAAATAGTGTGTGTGCTGGATAGATTTCTAGTTAAAATGTCACTTGATAGGTACTCTAACCTTCTCTATCTCCCAGTTCTTTCAAATCTCCTCAATAAAGTATCCCTGTTTTAGTTAAACCCCTAAATTCTAAAACTCTATACATGGCGAATAGATGAGGAAAAAGTAGAAACTGGAAGATTTTATATTTTTGGGCTCCAAAATCACTGCAGATGGTGACTGCAGTCATGAAATTAAAAGATGCTTGCTCCTTGGGAGAAAAGCTATAATAAATCTAGACAGCATATTAAAAAAGAGAGCTAGCACTTTGCCAACAAAGGTCTGTATAGTCAAAGCTATGGTGGTGCTAGTGTTAAAGAAACTTATTGCCATTGCAGGAGACATAAGAGACATGGGTTCCATCCCTTGGCCAGGAAGATCCCCTGGAGGAGGGCACAGTAACCCACCCAAGTATTTTTGCCTGGAGAATCCATGGACAGGGGAGCCTGGTGGGTTATAGTTCATAGGGTTGAAAAGTCATGCGACTGAGCTCACACGCGCGCGCGCACACACACACACACACACACACTCACACGCGTGCACAGATTTTCTAGTAGTCATATATGGATGTGAGTTGAACCATAAAGAAGGCTGTGTACCAAGGAACTGATGCTTTTGCACTGTGCTGGAGAAGACTCTTGAGAGCCCTTGGACAGCAAGGTGATCAAATCAGTCAATCCTAAAGAAAATCAACCTTGAATATTCATTTTAAGGACTGATGCTGAAGCTCCAATACTTGGGCCACCTGATGCAAATAGCCAACTCATTGGAAAAGACCCTGATGCTGGGAAAGATTGAGAGTGACAGAGGATGAGATGGTTGGATGGCATCACCGACTCAATAGACATGATTCTGAGCAAACTTAGGGAGATAATGGAGGACAAGGAAGGCTGACATGCTGCAGTCCATGGGATTGCAAGGAATTGACACAACTTAGCAATTGAACAGCACTGTAGAAAAGTAATCAAAGTGAGGTAGGATGTCTTATTTGATAAGAAATTACATGAAATTCAAATCATTGTTTCTTTCTATTCCTATTCAATTGATATAAGCTTCTATAACTTATAGATTGCTTCAGAATTTAAACCCAAAGTACATTACTTAATCCCTATGAACCTGAGATGGGTATAGAAAGAATTTTCATATAAAGTAGAAACAATCTGGTATTACATTTTTTTCTGCATGTGCAAGATATTATTCATTTTTAAATCTTTTGGTCACCCGCATCCCTCCAAATGAAGACTGTCATGTGAATATGGCAGATCAGGGTTTTTTGTTTTTGCAAGTGACACATTTGGACTGTCACTGCAGCATGACAGATGAGCCATATGATTTGAGTTCTTGTCTATTAATGGTCAATGACAGATGCCACAACTAAGTGATGGAGCTGGCAAAGATTTACATCAATCCATATGTTCTGATCTGACCCAGAACATCAAACAGATTGTTTTTTCTTCCACTCTGACATTTAGCATATTACATATTTACCCTCTCTGTCAAAGGCTTTTTTCTGTGTGTATCCTTCATGTGATTCTCTCTATTTTCTAGCAATTCTTTTCCTTCAGAAGTAAGATGAAGATAATTATGCTCATCTCCAACATCCAAGGCTATCTCCAAAAGATATCAGAGGATTATGATAGTAACTCTGTGAACAGTGCAGTGAAACATGAAATCTAAAATAGAATGCAGATATGCAGAGCTAGAGAAATAATTTTCATGATTATTTTTGAGTAGAAGAGATTCACCTTTGAAAACATTTATTCAGGCACAATTGACATACAATACACTAAATATATTTGAGCTGTTACATTTGATGAGTTTTACCATATGTATATACCTATGGAATTATAGCTAAAATGAAGAGTATTGAATATATCAATCACCTTAAAAGTTTCTTCTCATTCCTTTGTAACCCCTCCCTGCCTTCCTTCTTAACATTTCCAAGCAACCATTGATTTGTTTTTCTAGTATATAGGTTTATTATATTTTAAAATAATTTTATAAAACAAGAATCATACATTTTTTACCTTATCTGGCTTTCTTCTTTTAGCTTACTTATTTTGAGACCCATCTATGTCATTATGAATATCAATAGTTCATTTCTTATTGAAAAGTTTTATTCTACTGTATTTCTAAATCACTATCTGTTTATTCATTCATCTGCTGATGGATGTTTGCTCTGTTTCCACTTTCAAAATATTCCAGATAAAACTGGTGTGAACACTGAAGTCCATTTTTTGGCAAGGATATATGCCATGAATTCTCTTGGGTAAATTCCTATAAGCAGGATAGTTGGTGGAAATAATGTAACTGTCTAAGAAAAAATAAAATATTTCTGGTCTTCTTATAATTGATTTTGGTATTTGTTTTTTATGTTGGATGTAATTGTTTCATCAGATAAATTATTGGCAAATAATTTCTTCTAGGCTTTGACTTTTTCATTATCTCAACAATGTATTTAAAAAAATATTTTTAAAAATTTGATTTGGTAACAGCCAACTTGTCATTTTTAAATAATTATATTTCTTGTGTTATACTTAACTTTCACTAACCCTGGGAAACAAAAAAAATTCTCCTATGTTTTTGTCTCATAATTTCATAGACTTAGGTTTTACAATTATGTCTGTGATACATTCTGAGTTGAATTTTCTATGACATGGTGCTAGTGGCAAAGAATATGCTTGCCAGTGTAAGAGACCCAGAAAACATGGGCTCAACCCCTGGATCTAGAAGACTCTGTGGAGTAGGAACTGGCATCCCACAACAGTATTCTTGCCTGGAAAATTCCATGGACAGAGGAACCTGGCATGCTATGGTCTATGGGGTCACAAAGGATCGGACATGATTTAGGGACTAAATAACAACACTGAATTGTCATTGTACCTTTGTTGAAAATCAATCACTCTTTATTAGTCTATTTTTGGAGTTTCTTTTCTGTTTTATATATCTACTTCTCTATTTTTTATACCAGCAATCTTGCCATCTTAATTACTATAGGATCATAATAAGTTTTGAAATTAGGTTATATTAGACGATCACATAATTCTTTTCTACATAAATCTTGTATTTGGCTGGTAAATTCTACATAAAAGCCCACTTGAATTTTAACTGGGAATGCATGAATCTACAGATTAATTTGGGTAAATTATATTTTAATACTAATTTTTCTCATCCATGAACATGGAATTTCTCAATATTTATTTAGGTCTTCTTTAATTTATCCCAGCAATGTTTATAGTATTTATTTTACAGGTCTTGAACATATTTTGTCAGATTTATTTCTAAGCATTTTATAATTTTGTTGCTATGTTTTTAAATTGAAGTATAATTGATATATAACATTATATGAGTTTCAGGCATACAACATAATGATTCAATACTTGCAGATACAGAAAAATGATCATCACAGTAAGTCCAGTTAATATCCACCACCATACATGGTTTCGAAAATGTTTTTAACAAATAGTATTGCTCTTCAGTTTCCAATTTGCCTTTTTCTCTAGAAATGCAACTGCTTTTTGTATATTGATCTTGTGTCTTGCAACTTTGGTAATGCAGGTTAAATTTTATGTTGTTTTATTCTGTAGAATCTATCAGATTTTCTACATACATTAACTTATCAAATGTAAATTTAAAACAGTTGTACTTCTTCCTTATCCATTTGAAATCTTTTATTTCCTTTATTATGCTGATAAAACCTCCAGTAAAAGAATGAATAGAAATGAAAATCGACATTCTTGTCTTGTTCCAGATTATGGGGGTGGGGGGAGGTGGATCAATCATTCTCAGATAAACCATTGTAGGTGTGTTTTGTTTTATTGTGTTTTGCTGATGCCCTTCATTAGCCTGAAAAGAGCTTGTTTTGGGTTTCTCATTTGTTTTTCCTATTTGCAATTTGCTGAGCAGCTTGATTATTTGGGATTTTTTTTTTCAAATGTTTGTGTGTGTGTGTAAGTGAAATGATAACTTAGCTTTCATTTTTTTTTTGTTAATATGGGGATGCATTTTTTTGATTTTCAAATGTTAAGCCAGTGTATATTCCTGTGATAACCCTTAAGTCACTGTTTTAGTCAGAGCTCTACAGAGAAATAGAACTGATCAAATATACATGGTTCCATGTCTAAACAGATCTATTTATACATATGTATCGATCCTTTTAAGGATCAAATTAAGGAATTGGTTTCTCATATGATTGAGAGACTTGGCAAGTCTGAAATCCATAGTGCAGCCTAGAAGTCTGGGAACTCAGGCAGGATTACTGTTGTGCAGTTGTGAGGCAGGATTCTTTCAACACTGGGAAACCTCAGTTTTTGTTTTTAAGGAATTCAAATTATTAGATAAGGCTCAAGAGCAATTCAGGAGCAATTAGCAAGAGCAATTTCCTTTCTTTAGAATAAATTTATCATAAATGACATTCATATCTGCCAAAATATTTCACAGTAACATCGAAACTATGTGTTTGACTGAATAATGACATCATAGCCTAGTCCGGTTCAAACACATTAAAATTAGTCATAAAATTCTCATGTTGTTAGGTTCAGTAGTTTCTTATCAATGTCCATGAGGAATATTAGTCTGAAATCTTCCCTTTTGATTATATATCTTTTAAACTGCTTTTGGTGTCAAAGAATTGTTGGTTTCACAGCCTGACTTATGAAGTACTCACTTTTCATTAATTTTTACAAGATTTATTGTTGTTGTTGTTCAGTCACTAAGTCATGTCCGAGTTTTTGCAATCCCATAGACTGGACTGTAGCATGTTATGCTCTTCTGTCCTCCATTATCTCCTGGAGTTTGCTCAAATTCACATCCTTTGAGTCAGTAATGCTATTTAACCATCTCATCCTCTGCCACCCTCTTCTCCCACTGCCTTCAGTCTTTCCCAGCATCAGCATTTTTCCCAATGAGTCAGTTCTTCACATCAGGTGGCCCAAAGGACTGGAGCTTCAGCTTCAGCAATAGTCCTTCCAACAAATATTCAGGGTTGATTTCCTTTAGGATTGACTGGTTTAATCTCTTTACAGTCCAATGGACTCTCAAAGGTCTCCTCCAACACCACAGTTTGAAAACATCACTTCTTTGGTGCTCAACCTTCTTTACGGTCCAGCTCTCACATCTCTACATGACTACTGAAGAAACAGTAACTTTGACTATATGACCTTGGTCAGCAAAGTGATGTCTCTGCTTTTTAATATACTGTCTAGGTTGCCACAACTTCCCTTCAGTGGAACAAGCATCTTTTAATATCATGACTGCAGTCACCATCTGCAATGATTTTGAAGACCAAGAAAAGAAAATCTGTCACTGTTTCCACTCCAACCCCCTTCTGTTTGCCATGAAGTGATGAGACCAAATGTCATGATCTTTGTTTTTTCAGTGTTGAGTTTCATGCCAGCTTTCACTCTCCTCTTTCACCTTCATCAAGAGGCTCTTCAGTTCCTTCACTTTCTGCCATTATCGGTGGCATCATCTGCATATCTGAGGTTGCTTATATTTCTCCCAGTAATCTTGATTCCATCTTGTGATATATCCAGCTTTCCAGTTTGCATGATGTGCTCTGCATAGAAGTTAAATAAACAGGATGAGGTGGCATTAGTAGCAAAGAACCTGCCTGACAATGCAGGAGATATAAGACACACAGGTTCAATCCTGGGTTGCAAAGATCCCCTTGAGGAGGGCATGGAAACCCACTCCAGTATTCTTACCTGGAGAATCCCATAGAGAGAGGAGGCTGGTGTGCTATGGTCCATGGGGTTGCAAAGAATCAGACACAACTGAGCAACTAAACTGAACAGAACTGAACTGACATTTATAAAGTACTTCACAACATCAAAATACATAATATTCTTAAACTCACATAAAACATTCCCCCAAATATACTATATCCTGAATAAGTAAGCACATCTTGGCATAATTAAGAGTAAAAATTACATAAAGTGTATTGCCATATGACAACAGAATTAAATTAAAAATCAATAACATAAGGGAGCTAGAAGATCCCAAAATACTTGATTATGAAACATCATACATTGGTATTAATACATGGGTAAAGGAGGAAGTATCAAAGAAAACTTAAAAAGTATTTTTAAAAAATGAAAATACAAATTTTCAAACTTTGTGTGATATAGGAAAAGTAGACAAATAAATTCATAAGATAAAGTGCTTATATCATAAAAGATGAAAATAAAAAATAAATAATCTAAACTTCAACATTTAAAAATCTGAAAATATAGAGCAAATTGAATCAAAAGTAAGCAAAAGGAAAACAAAATCAGAATAGAAATCAATTAAATCGCAAACAGAAAATAAACAGAAAAAAAGCAATGAATTGAACTAAATCAAAAGCTAGTCATAGAAAAATGAAATAGAATCCATAAACCCATAAAACTTAAGCCAAGATAAACAGGATAAAAACAGAAGACACAAATTATCAGAAATGAAATCAATGGCAGCACAGATCATCTCCTGGTCATTGAAAGATAATAGAGGGATATTATAAAAAAAAAAAAAAAAAACCCTCCCTACCCCAAATTCGATACATTAGATAAAATGGACCAGTTCCTTGAAAGATATGACCCAATAGAATGGATACAAGAAGAAATAGATAATTCAAATAAGCCTCTAGTTATTAAAGAAATTGAAGCAACAAGCAATTACCCTCCAAATACAAAACAACTGGGTCCAAACTGTTTCTCTCCGATAGAAACTAAACAGTTAAAGAACAATATCAATTCTTTAAAATCTTGCCCAGAAAACAGAAGTGGAGGGAATACTTCATAACATGTTTCACAAGAACAGAATTACTCTAGGATCAAATCAAAATAAAGAAAACTACTAAGGAAGAAGATCACAGGAAAACACCTGTCATTATACATAGATATAAGCATCCTCAATAAAATATTATTGACTGAATCTAACAATATACAGAAAATATTATTACCGTGTCCAAGTGGAATTCATTTCAGGTATGCAAGACTGGTTTAACATTTGAAAACTGATTTATGTAACCCATCACATCAGTAGGCTGAATATGAAAAATCACATGATGATAGCAATGATGCAGAGAAAGCCTTTGACAAATCAAATTCTTTTCTCATGATAAATCTTTAGCAAATCAGGAATGAAAGAAATTTAACTTGATAAACAGCATCTATGAAAAAAAAAAAAAGAACCTAGTACTAACATCATACATCAGGGTAAGAAACTAATCAAATTCCACCTATAAGCCTATTTAATTCAACAAGTCATGAAAATAAAAGACATAGAGACTTAGAAGAAAGAAATGAATCTGTCCTTATTCACAGATGATATGATTGTTTATGTAAAAATATTGCGAAGAATTCACACACACACACACACACACACACACACACAATACCTCCTGGAACTAATAAGCTGTTGCAGCAGAGTTGCAGAATATAAGGTCAATATATAAAAGTCAACTTGTTTCTTGTATGACAGCAATGAGCAATCGAATTTGGAATTAAAAGCCCAACTCTGTTTAGAGTAGCAATAACAAAAATCATTGAAATAGATATAACTCTAACAATGGATGTATATACCACAGATATGTATGAGGAAAACTGCAAAAGTCTGATGAAATAAATAAAAGATTTAAATAAATGGAGAGATAGTCCATGATCATGGATACAGATACATTGTTAGAAGTCTATTCTTTCTAACTTGACCTATACATCCAATACAATCCCAGTCAAAATCCTAACAAGTTATTTTATGGATATTAATAAACTAATTCCCAAGCTTATATGGAAAAGCAAAAATTCAGAAAAACCTAGACTATAATAGACAAACTAGACAGACTCCATAAATTCAAAACTCACTATGAAGCTACAGTGATCAAGTCAAAGACAATGGTTAAAGAATAGACAAATAGATAATTAGAAAAGAATGGGAGGACCAGAAACAGAATCACACAATATAGTCATCTTATAGTTGATGAAAAAGCAAAGGCACTTCTATGGAAAAAAGTTTCTATGGAAAAAGGTTAGTACTCTAATAATAGTAACCTTGTTAAGACTAACAAAATTTTACAAAATTATCCATTCAATATGTGTTAACAAGACACAAAAAAAATTTAAATATTGATTTGCCTCTTCTAGTTAAGAAAATATACATATTTTGAATATATTTCCATTGCAACATTATGCTTGAGATATGGAGATGGTACTTTTTACTCTTGTGAGGTGACTAGCCATCTAAATTTTATGACAGCAAAATTGACCCGGCCTGGCATATTTGCCACTATGCAAATAAATTGAATTTGCTAGAAGTAGTCTTTTAATGCACATTAATCCCTTCTGAGCCATAATCTTGCAATTGAATTAACTTCTGGTTGATGTATATTTGCACACAAATGGCTCACTCAGTGGACAGGTAACAGAGAACTCAGAGCATCTGGCATTAAGTATAGTGCTATATTAAAATAAATGCATCTTAATTCTATATGCACTTGCACTCAGTGTAAGTAATCTAAAATATTAAGAATACTATGCATCGCCTCCTATGTTTCAGATATTTTGTTCACAGTTGTCATATATTGCCATATTTAATATAGAAAAACACCATGGGGTAGTTACCATTATCAGAATTTTTGTGAATTAGAACTCTAACCTAATGTAGGTTAAGCTCCAAAATCCCACAGGAACTATTAAGAATAAGCAGAGGAGCAAAAATTTTAACATAGATTATTATTTGCATAGTTGATGCTCACAATCACACACTACTATAATCAGTGAAAATTGTACTGAAAGAATTATTAAAATAAGTACATGTTCATCATATTAGCTATTTTCACAATAATTCTGCATAAGACCTCTATTAAATTTCATGACATAGAAAAACATTTCACTCATGAGTCTATGGGTCAACTGGCGTATGACTGATTTAACAAAAGTTCACCTTTGCTAGGGCTTCCCTAGTGGCTCATATGGTAAAGAATCTGCCTGCAATTCAGGAGACTTGGGTTCGATCTGTGTTGAGAGGATCCCCTGGAGAAGGGAAAGGCAACCCACTCCAGTATTCTTGCCTGGTGAATTCCATGATCAGAGCAGTCTGTGGGCTACAGTCCATGGGGTCACAAAGAATCAGACACAACTGAGCAACTAACACAACTTTACTACGTTTTAAATTTCATTTTATATCACAATCTGCTTTACTACCCTCATTAGACTAGACCTTACTTGGAGACTTTTCTTCTTATGATGAAACACAGATAGATTAATAAGTAAGGCTAGCTGTGCAGCCTTCTGAAGCTTCTGTTTGTTTTCCATGATATTGGCTAAAATAAGTTATTGGCAAAACCCAAAAGCAAAAGCAAAGGAAAGTGTACATTCTATTGTGATCATCTAGAAGGAGATGGGCTTCCCAGGTGGCTTAGTTGTAAAGAATCCACCTGCCAGTGCTGGAGATGCAAGAGACTCCGGTTCAATCCCTGGGTCAGGAAGATCCCCTGGAGATGGAAATGACAACCCACTCCAGTATTCTTGCCTGGAAAATCACATGGACAGAGGAACGTGGTGTGTTACACTCCATGGGGTTGCATGGACTGAGCAACTAACACAACAACAACAGAAGGAGATGAATATTTGCTATGTGTGCGCATGCATGCTTAGTCACTCAGTCATGTCTGACTCTACAACCCCATGGACTATAGCCCACCAGGTTCCTCTATTCATGGGATTTTCCAGGCAAGAATACTGGAGTGGATTGCCATTCTCTTCTCCAGCAGATCTTCCCGATCCAGGGATCTAACCCAGTTCTCTTGTATTGCAGGCTGAGCCTCCCACATTTACCATCTGAATCACCAGTGAATATTTGCTGTATACTAACCTAATTTTGCTCTCTCTCTCTCTCTCTCTCTCTCTCTCTCTCTCTCTCTCACACACACACACACACACACACACACACACACACACTACCGCCACTTTACCATGGGTATACATTACCGATGGGTCCCATGTCCTTTCTAATCAAAAAGTCATTGCTCAACTCTAATCACTCAGTCTTCTACTGTCTCCATGGCATTTAGTTGGCTTCTTTGAGTTTGAGAGTCCAGCTCTCATATTTATAATCTATTTTTAAAGAAAGAATAGAAGTGACCTGCTGGGCTTAATTACCCATATTACAGTTGAAGAAGAAACAATTTGATACCACTGGAAAGATATTAAAGACTCTAATGACTTAATTTTATAACTACAAAAATTAAAAAGGAGTAGGGATGAAGAAAGATTCACCCTGAAGATGGAGTAATTATTTACAGAGATATAGGATGTAATATTTTTGAGTATTTAGATGTCAAATATATCTTCTATAAGCATAAATAAGCATTTGCATATATGCTAATCTGCTACAGTCTATAGAGTTTGATAATGTGATTATTTCTTTGGAGAATATTGGCTTTTTGATGCCAGACTAAGAGCTAGCCAAGTATGGGGTCATTCAAACCTAGAGACAGAGGTAATGATTTATCCATTTATCCACTTAAGACGTTTAAGAACTGAGTTCTAAATTAATATATAATGCCTATACATGTTCTTAACATGCAAATCCAGAAGAGGAAGAGTAATTTGAGGAGATCACACACTCAAGATCATAGCATGATGAGCAATCCTTTCTTGATAATAGAAATATTTGCTTTATAAAATCACTGAATGGTTTTAAAAGTCACTTGGCAAACAGATTTGTCTTATGAGAGTGAGAATCAATTTAGAAAAGCCATCTGTGCCTTCTCCACCACTACATGTTCTGCCTTAAAACTTATTTCTTAGTATGCAAAAGAAACATTTGGGAAGATTCTGAGATGATCAGAGAAGTTCTCATTTTTTGTTGCCATCTGCATGCAGAATCCAAAGCAACACTATCTCTTCAAAAAAAGCTATTCCTGGAAAACAGAGAGCTGAAGAATGTTCTGACTTAATGCTTACTCCTATCTCATGGTAATTCCAGCCAATCTAAGGCAGGAAAGAGAAAGGAATTCTTTCCAAGCTTCAGAATTCTATTTTCACTTAGTCATCAACCACATGATATGGTACAGATTCAATTTAAGATTTTTAAATTTTATTACTCAGAACAAGGAAATTGCTAAGAAAACTTGTCACTGGGTATGCCATTCTCAAGTTCTCTGTAAGACTATAGTAAAAGCATAGGAATCTTGGAGAATTCTGTTGTGAGGTTACTATAATGATGAAGACAGGAAATAATTTTATATAGAACAGACTGAAAATTTGTTATTATCCATTTTGGGAAAAGGAAATATTAAAGTTTAAGAAATTATGAAGAAGATGAAGAGTATGGGCATATATTCATTAAAATCTGAAAGATGTCATAGGAAGTCAGAGAAAGGGATGCATCACTGTTAATACTTAAAAGAGATAGATTTTACCTAAATTAGATGCTCTACCAAGTAGCAATTACAAACTTAAAATTTCCCATTCATGGAGTTTAGGCTGACATTATAAATTATTAAGAATAACTTGCCTATAAAGAACAGATCTGCGGACACAGCGGGAGAAGGAGGGTGGGATGAATTGAGTAGCACTGAAACATATACATTACTATATACAATGAAAAATAGATAGCTAGTGGGAAGTTTCTGTATAACACAAAAAGCTCAACCCAGTGCTCTGTGACAACCTAGAGGGGTGGGATGTGGTAGGGGATGGAATGGAGGTTCAGGAGGGAGGGGACATATGTACACTTATGGCTGATTCACATTGTTGTATGATAGAAACCAATACAGCATTGTAAAGCATAAAAATAAAAAAATAAAAGAATAAAATACCTGGGTTTGTAGCTATTTTAGAATTTCTCTCAAGCAATTGTTTTCATCAAGTAAAAGCTTCATGCTTCAATACTTATTCCCCATTGGTCTTCCTCTCTCCCACTCCTACTCCCCACAACACCATCACTTGTATCTATAAAGTTGCATCACATAGTGATAATCTGAAATCCCTATTGTGGGTGAATAGTACACATTAATCTCTTACTAACTGATTTTTTGATCAACAAGACTGTGCATTCTGCTCTATAGATGCAGGACATGGGGGATAGACATAAACGTTAAAATGCGTATTTAAGTATCTAAGATGCTCCCAGCATAAAGAAAAACAGGAAGGGGAAAGGGCGACTTGAATCAGTTCATGATTTGGTTGGAAAAATAAAAACATTTCTGGGATAAGCAAGATAGTGATATAGGAATTTCTAGTAGTCTTCTTCCAGAAATAGTGAATGAATATCTGCCCTTGAAAATGTCTTCAAAGGCACTAAGGATTCCAGAAGTTAGGGATTATAGCATTTGGGTGGAGCACAGATAAAAGACAAAAGACAAATTGAAGAAAGTAGTAAAGATAGGTTTACATTACTCCTAGGGCCCCTACTCCAGAACCATCAGTCTAAAGTGGAAACACCTTCCACTTGACCTCACTGCAAGGACCCCAGCACCAGGCTTGTACCAGCACCACTAACTACTGTGATGCCAGACTCCCAACCCACATTAGCACCAGACAGACCCCCAAAGCCCCAGGGCCCAGATGGTCTCTTGTGGTCCTAGGCTCTGCCCCAGTATCAGGCCCTTCATGGACCCAGTCTCTATACCAGTGTCCATAGATCCAGGATCCTCCTTTATTTCAGTGCTAAGCCAGTCTCCATAGATTCAGGCCTCTAGGCTGGCTCCCAGAGATGCAGGCTCCAGGTCAATCACAGAGCAAGGCTGGTTGCCAGTGGTGTCAAGCTCCAGGCTGGCTCTCAGTAACTCAGGCTGCCAACCTGTGCCAATACCTCCCAATCTGCCTTGTAGACCCAAATGCCATGGAGACTAAAGTAATCAGAACTGTATGGTATTGGCATAAAAACAGACACATAGACCAGTGGAATGGAGTGAGATCCTAGAAATAGACTCATGCATATATGGTCAATTATTTTTAACCAAAGATTCAAAAATATACAATAGAGAAAGGTTAGTCCCTTCAATAAATGGTTTTGACAAAACTGAATAACCACCTGTAAAAGAATGAAATTGGACCACTATTTACATCAGTCATGAAAATTAACTCAAAATAGATTAAAGGCTTAAATGTGAAGTCTGAAATTGTTAAACTCCTAGAATAAAACATAGGAAAAAGTGATCAACATTGCTGTCAGCAATGATTTTTCAGATATAGACTAAAAGTATAAGCATCAAAAGCAAAAATAATGAAGGGAGCTATATTAAATTAAAAGGCTTCTGCAAAGCAAAATAAACAATATAATTAAGACATAGCTTATTGAATGGGAGGAAATATTTGCAAATCATGTATCTGAAATATATAAGGAGCTCATATCAAATAAACAAAATAATCCAATTTAAAAATGTATAGACCTGAAGAGGCATTTTTCCAAAGAAAACATACAACTTGCAGACAGGTACAGAAAAGGTGCTTAGTGTCACTAATAATGAAGGAAATGCAAACCAAAACCATGAAATATCACTTCATATCTGTTAGCATAGCTTTCATCAAAAAAACAAGAGATAACAAGTTTCAGCAATGATGCAGAGAAAAGGGAACATTTCTGCACTGTTGGTGGAGATGGAAATTAGTTCAGCCACTCTAGGATGCAGTATGAAGATTTCTTAACAACCACTATTGATCCAACAATCACATCCTAGTTATATCTAACGGAAATGACCTCAGGATCCAGAGGTTAATATCTGCACCATAATAGTCACAACAGTTAATACATGCAAACAAGCTAAGTGTTTATGGACAGATGGATGGATAAAGAAAATGTGAAATATCTCTTTCTGTATCTATACAGATATAGATAGATAGATATAGACATAAGTATCCCCAATGGCATCCTATTCTTCTATAAAAAGAAGGAAATATTGCCTTTTTGTGACAATATGGATGGACCTCAGGGCATTATGCCAAATCAAACAAATAACATGGAGGAGTTAAATACTGGATTACCTCACTTACGTATGATTCTGAGGAAAATGAACTCACAAGTGCAATGGTGGTTGTTAAGAGTCTGAGGGGTGGAGGAAATGGGGAGGCAACTGACCAAAGAGTACAAACTTCCAGTTACACGATGAGAACATTCTTAGGATGTGATGGGCAGCATAGTGACTATAGTTAATAATGTTCTGTTCAGTTGCTCAGTTGTGTCCAGCTCTTTGCAAACCCATGGACTGCAGCACACCAGTCTTCTTGTCATCACCAGCTCCCATAAGTTGCTTAAACTCATGTCCATCAAGTCAGTGATGCCATCCAACTATCTCATCCTCTGTTGTCCCATTATCCTCCCGCCTTCAATCTTTCCCAGCATCAGGGTCTTTTCCAGTTGAGTCAGTTCTTCACATCAGGTGGCCAAAGTATTGGCATTACAGCTTCAGAATCAGTCCTTTCAATGAATATTCAGGACTCATTTCCTTTAGGATGGACAGGCTGTATCTCCTTGCAGTCCAAGGGACTATTAAGAGCCTTCGCCAAAATCGCAGTTCAAAAGCATCAATTCTTCAGTGCTCAGCTTTCTTTATAGTTCAACTCTCACATCCATACATGACTACTGGAAAAACCATAGCTTTAACTAAATATACATTTGTTGGCAAAGTAACGTCTCTACTTTTTAATATGCTGTCTAGCTTGGTCATAACTTTTCTTCCAAGGAGAAAGTGTTTTTTAATTTTATTAATAGTTATTAGTTCAGTTCAGTTCAGTTCAGTTACTCAGTCGTGTCTGACTCTTTGCGACCCCATCAATTGCAGCACACCAGGCCTCCCTGTCCATCACCAACTCCTGGAGTCCACTCAAACCCATGTCCATTGAGTTGGTGATGCCATTCAGCCATCTCATCATCTGTCATCCCCTACTCCTCCTGCCCCCAATCCTTCCCAGCATCAGAGTCTTTTCCAATGAATCGACTCTGTGCATGAGGTGGCCAAAATACTGGAGTTTCAGCTAGTAGCTATTATTAATAGTTAATAATAGTGTATCATATACTTGGCAGTGGCTTACATCATAGATCTTAAATGTGCTCACATATACACACTTGCACACACTCACACAACACAGGTAATTATGAGAGGTGATGAAGGTGTTAACATTACTTTGGTATCCATTTCATAATGTAGGCATATATCTAGCTATCTCACTATACATCTTAAATTCACACATTGTTACATGTCAGTTATATCTATGAAGCTGGCAACAAGAACTTTCTGGGTCCCTGTAAAGGGAGAGGGCACTAAAAATCATTCTATGGGCTTTTTGGCAAGCCTAAAGAATACTGAGGTCTCAGCCTCTCTTCTAGAAAACTGGACCTTGAATATTTATATCAGCCACTTCTATTTGGCCCAAAGAAAATGCTTTTCCTGAACAAATATCACTGTACTATATGTGAAAGTCACAGTGGTAAGTTGACTTCATCTTTCCTAAAAATGTGTCCAGTCTCTGTGGTTCTACAGTCTCCACTCCAGGCCTAGCCCCAGTGCCAAAGGTGTGAATTACACACACACACACACACACACACACACACACACACACACACACACAAAGGCAGGGCTTGAAATGCAATGACGTTCTACAAGATAAAGGGCCTCATTTTCTTTTCATCTTGGATAATCCTTGTTCAGAATGTCCACTTTTGAAGCAGATGACATTTGTATTCTCATTTTTCATGCTTCTTAGACATCCACCAAGATAAACCATAGTGGTCTCTGATTAATGTATAACTATTGATAATAGGTGGGTTTCCCAGGTGGCACTAGTGGTAAAGAACCCACTTGCCAACATGGGAGACATAAGAGACATGGGTTCAATCCCTGGGTCAGGAGGAGGGCATGGTAGCCCATTCCAGTAGTCTTGCCTGGAAAATTCCATAGACAGAGGAACCTGGCAGGCTATAGTCCATAGGGTCACAAAGAGTCAGACATGACTGAAGTGACTTAGCATGGAGGCACACATTGATAATAGGCAATCCCACAATAAGACTCCAGGTTCTGATAAGAGCTTTCAGGCTTTACAATTATAACTCCTAGGAGTCTTCTGTATTCTCCATGTATATTTGTCCCCGTAATTAATTCAACAGCTGCAAAATAGGTCATTAGCCAATAAATTCTTCCTTGTTCTGGAATTCCTATTCCTTGTGTTTCCTATGAAGATCACCTGTTCTTGTTTTTACTTTTCTTCCTTTTTTTTTAAATTCAGATACCACTGAAACAATGGGTTTATAAAGAACATTTTTGCACATATAATAAAAAGAGGTAGTAGAAAGCTTTCTGAAATTTGAAGGAAAGAACGTGGAGTACCCTGTACATGCTATAGAATTAAGGAAAACACTTCAAGTCCTATTTCATTTAAAGAGGATGATAATACTAGTTCACTTAAACTTACAACTTGTTTTCAGGTCAAATGAACTAACTTTTTTCTTTCTTTTAATTTTTCCATTTTTTTTACAAGGAGTATTTATTAATTGATTGTGACATAAGCATTTCAACTCATATTCAAATAATCTCACATATCCCTTCATTGAGATCTGGGACAATGTTGATAACAAGCACCCTTTCTTTTCAACTCTGCATTTCCTCACAACTCTACAGCACCCACCCAGGGGGCCCAGTTTGAAGAATGGAGTCAAGCAAGTGCATGCAGAACAAAAAGTATAGCGACCTACATTAACCAAACCCAGGAGACTTCCCTGGTGGTCCAGTGTTAGGACTTTGCCTTCCAAAGCAGGAGGTGCAGGTTCCAACCCTAGTCGTGGGGCTAAGATTCCACATGCCTTGTAGCCAAAAACCTAAAACAGAAACAATATTGTAAGAAATTCAATAAAAACTTAAAAACACCCAGATGCTTTGCCTTGAATCTTAAGCAGCTTATGTGATCTGGTCCATTCTCTTTTCCAATTCAAAGACATCAGACAGGTTCCTGGTTTAGCAGCTAACTTCTTTTAAGAGCTGCTTAGTTTGCCCAGACAAGGGGATCCTGCACTTCTGGGAAATCTGCAGCTCCCATCTTTGTGTTTTCTAGCAGCACCTCACCAGTAGGAGGAAACTGGTCAGGATCTCAGGCGCTCCTTCTTGGTTTCAAAGAAAGTGACTCTATGTGGCATTATCATGCCCACATGATAATGCCCAGGGCAAAGATATCAGCCTTGGCAGTATAGCACCCCTCCCAGAGTTCAAGAGGCTTATTTAGAAGTCTGAGCTGCAAGCCGAGGCAGCTAGTATTTATTCGCACTCACATCCGTGTTGTCTTGATTCCCCTGTTTGCTTTGGAGACCCAACGGAGGGGAAACAGCCCAGCACAGACTTTGCTCAGTTCAAAGTCTACCATCTTGAGGATGGGCGTGCCAGACCTCTCCGTGTTGAGCTTGTCCCCCGGCTGTGGTCCCTGTGCAAAATGGAGTCTGAAGGCACTGGCACTCCTGAGCTGTAGCATGAAGCTTTGCTGGTGGACGGGTCTCGCCTACAGAACTAATTGATTTATGTCTTCACCTTTACATAAATCCATGGCAAACTGGAGGTAGCAAGCCTCAGCATAACCCGTCATCCTTTCTCCTTTGACGGAGGTCTCCACCCGGCGCAGATAAGGCTATGCAGTCTTACGACCACAGCTCTTCCGCCGGTTTGTCCATTGCATGGCATGACACACTCCGCAGTTTGCGCAAGGTTCTGGTGGTGCCGCTTGAGGCTCAGGACATGGATTTGGTCATGCACAGCCCTCTCCACATTCTCCAGGCCGGCTCAGCAAACGTTCTTGACTTCTACAAGGGCCTCGCTGTCTTCCCAATCAATACCATAGTTGCTGCGCCTCCTCTCTGGGTGCCCACCAGGTGCCGCCCTCCTCCTCTGAGCCAGGTAGGCTCGCAGGAGGCCTTTGCCTCCACTGGATGTAAAATGTCAAGAAAAAATAGGTTAAATTAAAGTTTTTTTTAAAATAGCTCACTCATTATTAGTCATACCTTTCATGGCAGTGTGAGTGTAATTTTAATATGAGTTACAAAATGAGTTATATCTCTGGAAAGATGATTCAAATCATTTTCCATTTGCTTCTATCTAAGCCCTATTGTAGCATGAGGAATCCCACCTGCCTCGTATCTTCCTACTTGAACAGATGGATCATAAAAGTGTGGGCTCACTGAGGAACATTTAGTCTCATCCCATTACACCTGCTGGCCAAGGGAGAGATACAAAACAGCTACGATCCAGATCTCAGACTTACAACCATCTGAGAGAATGTTTCTGCAGCTCTTACTGGCCAGCTGGGTTTGTCCTTGGCTTGTTCGCAATAATATAAAAGTCAATTATAGTAATTGCTAACCATTAGATATCACGTGTATGCAAGCTCTAAGAACTATATTATGTCTGAGAGTAGATAAAGACAATGGATCACTAATATGCAAAATGTGAGGGATATATATATATATATTTAAATTTTTAGCTTGAAAAAATGGATTTTTTTCAAGAAATGGATTTTGTTCAAAAAGAAAATAAATTAACAGGTTTGTTATTAGAGAAGCATATGCATTTTCAGGAATTCTGTGTAATTTACCCTCAGGAACATCATATGTGGGTGAAAATATATATTCATGCTTCTGGACATTTACCATCTATCATGGATGACAGACAAATGGTTGGTAATAACTAAAATCTGTATCAGTGAGTACCTGGATAAGTAAACTATGATATATATATATACAATAAATAACTAGGTATATGTCAGTAGTGCTTCCCTGGTGGCTCAGTGGTAAAGAATCCGCCTGCCAATGCAGGAACCGTAGGTTCAGTTCCTGGGTCACAAAGATTACCCTGGAGCAACCCACTCTAGTATTCTTGCCTGGGAAATCCCATGGACAGAGGCGCCTAGCTGGGCTACAGTCCATGGGGTTGCTAAAGAGTGGGAGACAATTTAGTAACTGAACAGTAGCAACATACTCAATAACGATGAACAAAATTAAAGTTTTGACAGGAAGATATGTCTATGACATGTATTTAACTGAAAAAGCATATATGTAATGTAAGTAACTTTATCTATTCTAATACAATTAAGTCTCTACTTGAAAGACAGTACTTGCGTGTTTATGTTAGTAGATATCAAATTCCCTAAAATGTTAATGGTAATGAAATTTTAGTGACTTTCTTTCTTCTCTGTGATTTCTGGTTTGTTATTCATATTATTTAAGTTTACATTACATTTTCCAAAAATGATAATTCTCATTATAAATCATGCCAAGCTACATCTCTGTATATGAGGAACATAAGCATTTTAATTCATTCATTCATCATTTTCAAAGGTGAGGGTGGGATGATTTGAGAGAATAGTATTGAAACATGTATATTGTCATATGTAAAATATATGACCAGTGCAAGTTTTATGCATGAAGCAGGGCACCCAGAGATAGTGCTCTGGGACAATCTGGAGGGATGGGATGGGGAGGAAGGTAAAAGGGGGATTCAGGATGGGGGTACATATGTACACCCATGACTGATTCATGTCGTTATTTAGCAAAAACCATGACAATATTGTCAAGTAATTATCCTTCTTTAAAATTAATTAATTAAAAAAGAAAGAAAAGTTCCTGCGTACCTCATTAAAGATCAAGGATCCCACTTGCTGCAACTAAGAGCTGGTGCAACCAAATAAATAACACATAAATAACAATAAATGTTAATAAAAAGTCTGGTATATTATGGAGTCCAGTTTTCTTATTATTCCTGAAACCTGGCATGGACCAATGCAACAGAATAAAATATTTATATAACAAATGTGAAATATAAATGAGTCACTGAAACCATGCTCACACATACTGAGGTGTCATGGAAATAATCAATTGCTATTAAAAAAAAATCCACACTCTTATATTCAGTTTCTATATTTATCTAACTGTTGACTGGTAACACACAGTTTTTGATTCAGTACAAATCTGCAGATCACATTTAGAGTACCACAGCTCTAGAAAATATGGTAGTGACTAAGGGAATCAAACAATGATTTTTTTTTTTTTTAAAGAATAACATTTTCAAAGACCATCTAATTAATGAGGATAGACCAGTCTTTGCTGAGCTTAAAAAAAAGCCAGAAAATCTCAATGGCTTAAACTAATTTTGGATGATTATTTTTCAGTCATTCAGAGTCCATTGTGGTTCAAGCCATGGTCCTCTGTCTTACAACTCATACTAATGGAACGCTTGGCTTCTGGATCCTCATGATGGAGGGAAAGAGACGAAGGAGGAATAGCAGTTCTCTATTGCCTCTGGCTATAAAGAATGAATGCCATTGCTATTCTCAGTTCATTAACCAGCATTAATCATATGGCTGTAAACTAAGTACAATTTAGGTTGAGAAATATAGGAGAAAAATAGATATTTAGTGAGCACTAACTTCATTGAGAAGTTGTTAATCTGAGTTAACTAATGCTGTCAAAATCTTAAAATAATAAGGGAGTCAAAACTCAAACTCCTTTTTTTACATTCCACATTTAATATATATATTTGTGCTAAACCAGATAAATGAGGTTCAATTCAGTTCATTTCATTTCAGTCACTCAGTCGTATCTGACTCTTTGTGACCCCATGGACTGCAGCATGCCAGGGCTCCCTGTCCATCACCAACTCCCAGAGTTTAACCAAACTCACGTCCATTGAGTAGGTGATGCCATCCAACCATCTCATCCTCTGTCATCCCCATCTCCTCCTACCCTCAAGGAAGCGTCTTTTAATTTCATGGCTTCATTCACCATCTGCACTGATTTTGAAGCCCCAAAAAAGAAAGTCTGCCACTGCTTCCATTGTTGCATCATCAATAAAGCAGAAATAGATGTTTTTCTGGAACTCTTTTGCTTATGCTCAAGTAAAATAAAATAATAAATAAATAACCCTCAGTTCTCAGAAGTTTAGCACATGAATGTTTATTTCATGCACCATTTGAGGTCCTGCTGTCTTACTGTGTGTGTTTCCAAGGTGATAAGAAGAGAAGAGAGTATCGAGAGAAATCACACTTACTCTCTACATTCTGGCCTAGAGCAGATCTTTGTCATTTTCTTTTGAGTCAGTTGGCAAGACCTGGGCACATGGACCTACCATTGCAAGAATCCTTGTGAGCAATTAGGTAAAGCACAAATTTGTTTGGTAACAGTGAATGTTACCACTGTTCAACTAAATCATTCAACTAAATCAAACCAGCTATTAATGATTACATAAGTTTTGATATTTCTTTTCAGTTGCAGTTATATTAGAATGGTTAAATAGAATCTGTAAAATGTCTATTTCCTCTTTTATCTTTCACCATTGCAAATTTATGTGTCTACCAAAAGCCATTTCAGCCATTTATCCTAAATTCTTCAATCCTTCTGAAGGGAAACATTAGTCACAACTGTAAATAGTTATTTGAAAGGGAAATAATAGTCAAATTTGTAAAACTAAAAACGTGTATAGATTTAGCTTTGTATTACTTTCTTTAAGTTTACAGTGATAAAAATGGTATACCCAACTATTATTCTCCTTTTCCATCAAAAAAGAGGTGGTTTATCACTCTGTTTGCTCTAACATGGCCTGGAAAACATGTGTGGATCCTCATTTAGAGGAATTCCTTCCATCTGAGTTAGGTAGTATATGAGATTTTTGCTCTTAGGGAATCTTTCAGGAGAATAGTCAAAGAATGTGGGTTTTAAATTAACTTAAGAAAAGGGACAATAATCTCTTCTAGCTGACCTAGATTTTTACCACTGTGAAGACAGGAGGAAGAATAGGTCATATCTTAAGATATCTATTTTAGTCAATGAGTGTAAGAAAAAAAGCCATGTATGTGAGTTGCATTGCAGTCATCTCACAGTCCTGTCCATATCTGTATTTCATCAGAAAATACAATATGAATTCAAGAATAAAGGTATGCTATAGGAAAAATGGCACCTGAAGCTGTAACTATGACAACAAATCACATAGAACTTGTCAAGACCTTGCAAAAGAGAGTTTTGGCTTGCAGTCCTCTACGTATCAGAATTCTATCTGAGGTGCCTTCCATCTGTCTTGGCAGGTATGTGGATAAAATTATCCGTTCTCTATTAGCATATGTTTTACTTCTCGGATGTTTGTTTATGTGGGAAATTAATGTAGCATGCAACTTGCAATTAGTTTTTTATACTGTTAATGACAGGTTCCCATAAAATGCCTTGTACTGAAATATGGAAGCTAATGGCATTAATAACGTATACAGATGCTCAGACTCAGATCTGGAGTAAGAAGCCAAATCAAGAGTTTGGTATTTAAAAATAAAGCCATTTGACAGGATCTGTAGGAATTTTGCAATTGGCTATCAATTTAGTAACTTGAGTATTAAGGAGTCATTTCTGGCCTAAGTCTTTGATATAATTTGGCCCTGATGGTTAATTAATGAACAGTTTACTTTTACTTGCTCATGTCTGTATTAATGACACACAGTGACATTCAATGACACACAATGACAACTTCAGTTCATATTCTCTTGAAAAACTGCTCCAGACTTGCTTTGAAAAATAAACATGCAAATAAAGCCTTGTTCCTGCTCTCCAGGAGAATTGTTATAGAAGCAGATCCTATGTCATTGCATATTAGAAATACCTGAGAAGCATTTTCAGAAATAGAGATCCCCAGAATGCTCCCATCATTACTTCTTAATTAGATTGCATTCATTAGCTCATTTTTTGAAGATTAAAAAAAAAAGTTTATTTTCATTTATTTTTTTATTTGTCTGTACCAGGCCTTAGCTGCAGCACATGGGATCTAGTTCCTTGACCAGAAATTGAACTTGGGCCCACTGCACTGGTAGCCTGGAACATGACCCACTGGACCACCAGAGAAGTCCCAGGATTTATTAACTCTTGATTTTAGTGTAGGCAACTGTATCTGGGGTAACTAAAACTGTATCAGCTAACTAAAAATTAAGAGTCCCCACTAATCTAGTTCCTTTTGTGCTCTTTGAGTGTACTATCATCTTCATTTGAAATACTTCCCTCTTTGTCTCCTATCCTCCACAGCGTATGTAACTTAAAAAATAGCACCTTATGTGACATGTCTACATGAGACTTCTCAGTTCAAAACCTCTAACAGTGACTATTCCTGATCATTGTTTGTTTTATGATGATAAAGACAACATGCAGATAATTATTAGCGCTTTTTATGGATTTTCCTATATTACACTTTACATATAATTAGAACCATACAAGAGGTGGCCTCTTTTGTCTGGCTTCTTTCACATGCATAATTCTTTAAACATTCATCCATGAGTCAGTATTTTATTCACCTTTGTATAGCTGAGTAATGTGCTGTGCTCAGTCACTTCAGTTGTGACCTACTCTGTTATCCTATGGACTGTAGCTCACCAGGCTCCTCCATTCATAAGATTCTCTAGGCAAGAATACTGAAGTGGGTTGCCAGGCCCTCCTCCAGGGGATCTTCCCAACCCAGGGACTGAATCCAAGTCTCCTGTATCTTCTATATTGAAGGCAGATTCTTTACCTGCTAGCCACCAGGGAAGTAATAGCTGAGTAATATTTCATTGGATAACTCATTTCCTTGGCCTTTCAACAGTTGAATGTTCAGGTTGCTTCCACATTTTGGCTATTATGAGTAATGCTCCTGTGAACACGCAGGTACATTTTTTTATGTGCACTGCATATGCTTTCATATCTCATGTATGTTTCTAGGAAGGAATCCCTGTGTTATGTGGTAACGTGGTTTAATCTTTTGAGGAATCATCTAACTGTTTTCCAAAATAGATGGATCATTTTACATACCTACCAGCAGTATGTTATGGTCTGAATTTCTCTGCACACAAGACTTGTTATTGTTCCTTTTGGTAATAGTCATCTCAGTGTGTGTGAGGTGGTATAACATTGTGCTTTTGATTTATATTTCCCTATTGGCTAATGACATTGAGCATCTTTTCGTGTACTTATTTGCCATCTGTGTAACTTCTTTGGAGAAATGACTGTTCAAATCCAGTTTGAACTGGGTCGTATGTCTTTGCATTATTGTAATATAACACTTCTTTATATACAGTGGATGACAAATTCTTATCAGATACATGATTTACAAATATTTATTCAATTTCTGGAGTTGTCTTTTCACTTTCTTTTGAAGAAAAAAGAATGTCAATGTGATTAAATCTAATTTATCTATTTTTCTTTGGTTGGTTTTGTTTTTTATGTTATATTTAAGAAACTATTGCATAATTAAAATTCATGAAAATACAGATGTGTTCTTCTAAGAGTTTCATAGTTTTGTGCCTTAAATATAACTTTTTGATTTACCTTTATTCAAACTGTGTTTGTTGTGAGGTAGGAATCCAGCTTCATTCTTTTGGATACGGATACCCAGTTGTGCTAGCATACATTTGTTAAAAAGACTATTTTCTGACATTAAATTTTGTCTTATGCTGTTTGAACTACTACCATAGACTGGATGGTTTATAAACAATAGGGATTATTATTCACAGTGCTGGAGACTGGCAAGTCTGCAGTCAGGGTGCCTAGAGATTCACTATATGGTTAGAGACAGCCTCCTGGCTCATAGAAGGTCATTTTCCACCTGTAACCTCATATGGTGGACAAGATAAGAGAGCTCTCTTCGGTCTGTCTTACAAGTGCACTGATCCCATTCATGAAGGATTCATCCTTCATCTAATCACCTGCCACAGGCCACACTACCAAATACCATAACATTGGTATTAGATTTCAGCATATAAATTGTGAGGAGATGCAAACATTCAATGGATTTCTTAACAGTCTTGTTAAACAGAAATGCATATGTTTACTTGCAGACTTTCAATTCTATTCCATAGTTCAATATGTCTGTATTTATGTCAGTATGTGCCGGAGTCCTGCCCCAGCGGGTCCAGGGGTCTTGAGGGATGAGTGGCGTCAGTGAAAAAACTGAGCTGAGTCGATGTGTGGATGGAGCAGTCTCTCTCGTTTATAGTTGGTTTACAGTTTTATAGCCAAAAGGCATCCATTACATCATTACATCATCTATCATTCTATACAATTTTTTGTTTTCTACCTTCCATAGCAACCTTATCATTGAGCTCATTCCCCAATTTATCATGAAACATTCCCCTTACAGAAGTCAGACCTCTATGCAATTAGATTTAACAAAGCATGTTTACCATTTGAATGTCTTCAGCATACTTCATTCAATCATGACAAGTACATCAATCTAAGTAGGAAGGTTACATTTCTCTTATCAGGTGCAACTATGTAGAAGCTAGAGGGAAGGGATCAAGCCTGAAACTGTTTTATTCTATTAACCTACTCTGGTTCTTATGAGGAAAGAAGACAAAGAGACAGTTTAGAAAGAGGAAAGAGGACTAAGACAGTTTAGAAAGAGGAAAGAGGACCAAGAGACAGTCCAGCAGCACTGCTTTAGCAATAAAACTATATAATTTTATTGTTATATATAAAGTTATATAATTACAACTACTATAATTATAATTACTATAATGAATTCCTATGTCTATACCATCCCAAAGCAGTCAATGTCTCCAACTATGCTGGCCACAGTCATGAGCATTCCCAAGTCCCATTCCAGCCTGGTTTCTTCAAGGAAGAGAGCCTCCTCCGTGGAGTGGTCGGGAGAGTGGGAGGTGGGAAGGTGACCCAAGTACGAGCCTTTCTGGTGGTGTCCTTGCCATGACCCCCAGAGAACTCTTGGTAAACTCCCCAGTAATGAGTAGGAGGAGTAGTAATCTATTTAAATGTCCCTTTCATTCCTCCTTAGCCCCTGGGGCAGGCAATCCGCCTTCCCAGATCCTCTGGTGGATAAGGACTGGAGGAATTATCTCAGGATGAATTCTTTCCAACTGGGATTGACCTACTGAGATGAGCTAATGTTCCGAGCATGGACAGAACTCCCAAGAAAAATACCAGGGGGAGCCTTGCCCAGGATTCCCTGATAAAGAAAGTCAGCTTTGCAATTTCTTTCTTAGTCTCGTGACCTTGTCATCCGAGCAAGGGGGCATCCTGACGGCTCCCGGCAAGTATGACATTGTTTTGATTACTGTAACTTTTTAGTAGGTTTTGAAATTGGAAAGTGAGACTTCTCCAACTTTGTTCTTTCCAAGATTGGTTTCGCTCTTCCAGATCCCTTATACAAATTTTAGAATCAGCTTGTGAATTCTTGGAAAAAAGGTAGCTGGTTACCTTTTTACAGAGTCTATGAATCAGTTTAGGGATTATATCATCCTAAACATTATAGCTTTCAATCCACGAATACAGGGTATTTTTCCTTTTATTTACGTCTTTCTCAGTTTCTTTCAATAATGTTATACTCTTCAATATATAAATCTTATACATTTTAAATTAAATTTATATCTAAATATTTTATTCTTTCTCATCCTCTTATACATGTATTTGTTTTCTTAATTTTGTTTTTGGTTTGTTCATTGCTAACATATAGAAAAAAATATTAAGAAAAATTTCTCTCTAAAACCCCTATATTCAAGTACAGTTACACTTAGAAGTGCTGTGCCAGGAGCCGTCAGGATGCCCCCTTGCTTGGACGACAAGGTCATGAGACTAAGAAAGAAATTGCAAAGCTGACTTTCTTTATCAGGGCATCCTGGGCAAGGCTCCCCCTGGTATTTTTCTTGGGAGTTCTGTCCATGCTCAGAACATTAGCTCATCTCAGTAGGTCAGTCCCAGTTGGAAAGAATTCATCCTGAGATAATTCCTCCAGACCTTATCCACCAGAGGATCCAGAAAGTGGATTGCCTTCCCCAGGGGCTAAGGAGGAATGAAAGGGACATTTAAATAGATTACTACACCTCCTACTCATTACTGTGGAGTTTACCAAGAGTTCTCTGGGGGTCATGGCAAGGACACCACCAGAAAGGCTCGTACTTGGGTCGCCTTTCCACCTCCCACTCCCCCAATCACTCCAAGGAGGAGGCTCTCTTCCTTGAAGAAACCAGGCTGGAATCGGATTTGGGAATGCTCATGACTGTGGCCAGCATAGTTGGAGACATTGACTGCTTTGGGATGGTGTAGACATAGGAATTCATTATAGTAGTTACAAGGTTAATAGGGTTTTATTGCTAAAGCAGTGCTTCTAGACTGTCTCTTAGTCCTTTCCTCTTTCTAAACTGTCTCTTTGTCCTCTTTCATCTTTCCTTGTAAGAACCAGAGTAGGTTACTAGAATAAAACAGTTTCAAGCTTAAGCCCTTCCCTCTAGCTTCTACATAGTTGCACCTGATAGGAGAAATGTAACCTTTCTACTTAGGTTGATGTACTTGTCATGATTGAATGAAGTATGCTGAAGACATTCAAATGGTAAACATACTATTGTTAAAACTAATTACATAGAAATCTGACTTCTGTAAGGGGAATGTTTCATGATAGATTGGGGAATGAGCTCAATGATAAGGTTGCTATGGAAGGTAGAAAACAAAAAATTGTATAGAATGATAGATGTTGTAATGATGTAATGGGGACGCCTTTTGGCTATAAAACTGTAAACCAACATTAAATGAGAGAGACTGCTCCATCACCGCATTGACGCAGCTCGCTTCTTCCCCGACGCCTCTCATCCCTCAAGACCCCCGGACCCACCGAGGCTGGACCCCGGCAGTGCTGAGGTTTAGTACTTCAGCATATGAATTTGAAGAGAACACAAGACAGCCTATAACAATACTTTTAGGCGTGCTCCATTGCTAACTCATCACAGACAGTAGTGTGAACAAGACTTGAATACATTTCTGTACTTGTTGAGTAACTAAGATTTGAGTTTTAGTTACTGCAGCATAACCTAGGGTATTCTGAATGACACATCTCAGTCATTAACAATATTTTATACATCAATCTGTGTAAAAGAAAAAATTGTGAGTAAAACTCAGTGTTCCTGCTCAAATGGACTGTAATTTTTGTGTGTGGAGCTGCTAAGTGATAAGTAGAAGAAGAACTCACTGAGTAAGTGGGTGAAGGTTATATGTTTTTATGAATTAATCTGATAAATAAATTCATGTAATTAATTTAAGTGAATAATGTATATAATAAAACAATAAAACCATTCATATAAAAGTAGTTAAAAAGTAACTGAAAACATTTAAATAGGTATTTAGATTGTTTCCTTTTGTTATAGTAAAAATATACTTTATGTATTTAGAGCTTTATCCATGGCAAAGCTGAGCTGCTGCTGTATGCTAAGTTGCTTCAGTCGTGTCTGACTCTGTGCGACCCCATAGACGGCAGCCCACCAGGCTCCCCAGTCCCTGGGATTCTCCAGGCAAGAACACTGGAGTGGGTTGCCATTTCCTTCTCCAATGCATGAAAGTGAAAAGTGAAAGTGAAGTAACTCAGTCATGTCCAACTCTTAGTGACCCCTTGGAGTGCAGCCCATTGGGTTCCTCCATCTATGGGATTTTCCAGGCAAGAGTACTAGAGTGGGTTGCCATTGCCTTCTCTGGCAAAGCTGACAGAGTTTAATTAAATTATTCAAGGTCACAGAACTAGAGAGGTGAAACAAAATATCCCTGTAGAAGTACCTCTGTTCCTAGAACTTGCATGTTTTTCTGGAAGTTCAAGTTACATTTTTGGTTGATTAATTCAAATTTCAGTTTTTAAAAAATAAGTTTTCTTTGATATATACCTTAAAATCCCAGAAGGTAGGTGAACTCTTCTGTCCATGGGGAACAACTCTCTTTTGTATCTTGCTTGATTAAGCATAAAACTCAGTCTTTTATTATGTATCCTTCAAATATTAAATTTCTGATGTGAGCTAAAGAATATAATGTATCTATCTATCTATCTATATTTAATAGGTGGATATTAACTTTTAAAGGATAATTTTAAAAATCCTCAACTGGTGAGAATTCTTTTTAAATCCTGAAAAGTTAATTCATTTATAGAATTTGCCTTTTCATAATTAACTTGATTTAAAGTTATTTAAAAATATGTAAAATTAAACCGGATATTGGCCTTTTCTCTTTGTGTTTCTGGAATTGACTGCTTTTCTTCACTTCTACCAAAACATACAATTATGGAATTATTGATAATCCTATTAATATGGGTGGATACTCTTTGTGAGGTTAATAAGTTCCCATTCTGTCCTATTTAGTTACAGGTTTTCCAAAAGAGATTTTGCTCTTACCTGTGAACATGTTGTATCCAATAAGTACCAACTGATAGGGCAACAACCTGGCAAAATATTGTTTCAAAGGAGTCAATACAATAGAAAGAGTAATAATAATCAATAGTATTTCATAAAAGAGATAAAAAGTAAATGAAACAGCATGTTTTCTGGATAGTTAACCTTGCATTAAGAATTCTGTTTAGAATATGATAGTATGACCATAGAGGTCAGAAAACAAAAGTCATAATTCATCAATACAGAAATTCCAAATTGCTAAGACTGAGATTGTCTCCTACACTCTCACCTGCACTGAAAAGAGCAAATTCATTGAACAAATTGATGTTTCCTAAGGTTCAAAGACTAAGTTTGTCTGAAGAGACAAGTAGAACTTAATAAAGACTTTACTTTTTGATATCTGAAATAATTTGTAAATTAAATCAGTCCTGGATATTCATTGGAAGGACTGATACTGATGCTGAAACTCCAATACTTTCGCCACCTGATGTGAAGAGCTGACTTATTGGAAAAGACCCTGATGCTGGGAAAGATTGAAGGCAGGAGGAGAAGGGGACAACAGAGAATGAGATGGCTGATGGCATCACTGGCTCGATGGACATAAGTTTAAGCAAGTTCACAGTTCATGTATCTGTGAAGCCTGGCTTGGAGAATTCTGAGCATTACTTTACTAGCGTGTGAGATGAGTGCAATTGTGTGGTAGTTTGAGGATTCTTTGGCATTGCCTTTCTTTGGAATTAGAATGAAAACTGACATTTTCCAGGCCCATGGCCACTGCTGAGTTTTCCAAATATGCCAACATATTGAGTGCAGTGCTTTCACAGCATCATCTTTTAGGATTTGAAATAGCTCAACTGGAATTCCATCACTTATACTAGCTTTATTCATAGTGATGCTTCCTAAGGCCCCCTTGATTTCACATTCCAGGATGTCTGGCTCTAGGTGAGTGATCACACCATCATGATTATCTGGGTCAAGAAGATCTTTTTTGTACAGTTCTTCTGTTTATTCTAGCCACCTCATCTTAATATCTTATGCTTCTGTATGGTCCATACCATTTCTGTCCTTTATCAAGCCCGTCTTTGCATGAAATGTTCCCTTGGTATCTCTAATTTTCTTGAAGACATCTCTAGTCTTTTCCATTTTATTGTTTTCCTCTGTTTTTATTTATCACTGAGGAAGGCTTTCTTAGCTCTCCTTGCTATTTGTAACTCTGCATTCAGATGTTAGCATCTTTCCTTTTTCTCCTTTGCTTTTTGCTTCTCTTCTTCTCACAACTTTTTTTTTTTTAATTTTCTTTACTTTATTGTGTTGGGTTGCCATACATTGACATGAATCCACCATGGGTATACATATGCTCCCCCTGCAGAACAACCCTCCCTCCTCCCTCCTGATTCCCTCCCCCTGGGTCATCCTGGTGCACCAGCCCCAAGCATCAAACCTGGGCTGGCGATCGATTTCACATATGATAATTAACATGTTTCAATGCCATTCTCCCATATCATCCCACCCTTGCCCTCTTCCACAGAGTCCACGAGTCTGTTCTATACATCTGCATTTCTTTTGCTGTCTCGCATGCAGGGTTCTCGTTACCATCTTTCTAAATTCCATATATATGCATTAGTATACTGTATTTTTGTTTTTCCTTCTGGCTTACTTCACTCTGGATAATAGGCTCCAGTTCCGTCCACCTAAGCAGAACTGCTTCAAATGAATTTTTTTTTTTTAATGCTGAGTAATATTCCATTGTGTATATGTACCACAGCTTTCTTATCCATTCGTCAGTTGATGAGCATCTAGGTTGCTTCCATGTCCTGGCTATTGTAAACAATGTGGCGATGAACATTGGGGTACATGTGGCTCTTTCAATTCTGGTTTCCTCAGTGTGTATGCCCAGCAGTGGGATTGCTGGGTCATATGGCAGTTCTATTTGCAGTATTTTAAGGAATCTCCACACTGTTCTCCATAGTGGCTGTACTAGTTTGCATTCCCACCAACAGTGTAAGAGGGTTCCCTTTTCTCCACATCCTCTCCAGCACTTATTGCTTGTAGACTTCTGGATGGCAGCCATTCTGACTGGTGTAAAGTGGTACCTCATTGTGGTTTTGATTTGCATTTCTCTGATAATGAGTGGTGTTGAGCAACTTTTCATGTGTTTGTTAGCCATTTTTATGTCTTCTTTGGAGAAATGTCTGTTAAGTTCTTTGGCCCACTTTTTGATTGGGTTGTTTATTTTTCTCGAATGGAGCTGCAGGAGTTGCTTGTATATTTTTGAGATTAATTGTTTGTCCATTGCTTCATTGGCTATTGTTTTCTCCCATTCTGAAGGTTGTCTTTTCACCTTGCTTATAGTTTCCTTTGTTGTCCAGAAGCTTTTAATTTTAATTAGGTCCCATTTGTTTATTCGTGCTTTTATTTCTGATATTCTGGGAGGTGGGTCATAGAAGATCCTGCTTTGGTTTATGTTGGAGAGTGTTTTGCCTATGTTTTCCTCTAGGAGTTTTATAGTTTCTGGTCTTATGATTAGATCTTTGATCCATTTTGAGTTTCTTTTTGTGTATGGTGTTAGAAAGTGTTCTAGTTTCATTCTTTTACAAGTGGCTGTCCATGATTATCTCAATAGATGCAGAGAAAGCCTTTGACAAAATTCAACATCCATTTATGATAAAAAACCCTCCAAAAAGCAGGAATAGAAGGAACATACCTCAACATAATAAAAGCTATATATGACAAGCCCACAGCAAACATTATCCTCAATGGTGAAAAACTGAAAACATTTCCCCTGAAGTCAGGAACAAGACAAGGGTGCCCACTCTCACCACTACTATTCAACATAGTTTTGGAAGTCTTGGCCACAGCAATCAGAGCAGATAAAGACATAAAAGGGATCCAGATTGGAAAAGAAGAAGTAAAACTCTCACTGTTTGCAGATGACATGATCCTCTACATAGAAAACCCTAGAGACTCTACCAGAAAATTACTAGAGCTAATCAGTGAATATAGTAAAATTTCAGGATACAAAATCAACACACAGAAATCTCTGGCATTCTTATACACTAACAATGAGAAAACAGAAAGAGAAATTAAGGAAACAATTCCATTCACCATCAAAACAAAAAGAATAAAATACTTAGGAGTATTTCTACCTAAAGAAACAAAAGACTTATATATAGAAAACTATAAAACACTGATGAAAGAAATCAAAGGGGACACAAATAGATGGAGAAATACACCGTGTTCATGGATTGGAAGAATTAATATAGTGAAAATGAGTATACTACCCAGAGCAATCTATAGATTCAATGCAATTCCTATCAAGCTACAAGAGGTCTTTTTCAGAGAATTAGAACAATTAATTTCACAACTTGTATGGAAATACAAAAAACCTTGTACAGCCAAAGCAATCTTGAGAAAGAAGAATGGAACTGGAGGAATCAACCTACCTGGCTTTAGGCTGTACTACAAAGCCACAGTCATCAAGACAGTATGGTACTGGCACAAAGACAGAAATATAGATCAATGGAACAAAATAGAAAGCCCAGAGATAAATCCATGCATCTATGGACACCTTATCTTTGACAAAGGAGGCAAGAATATACAATGGAGAAAAGACAATCTCTTTAACAAGTGGTGCTGGGAAAACTGGACAGCCACTTGTAAAAGAATGAAACTTCTCACAACTATTTTTAAGGCCACCTTAGACAGCCATTTTGCCTTTTTGCATTTATTTTTCTTGGGGATAGTCTTGATCCCTGTCTCCTATACAATATCATGAGCCTCCATGCCATATTGTTCATCAGGCACTCTGTCTATCAGATCTAGTCCCTTAAATCTATTTGTCATTTCCACTATATAATCATAAGGGATTTGATTTAGGTCATACTTGGATGGTCTAGTGGTTTTCCCCACTTTCTTCAATTTAAGTCTGAAATTGGCAATAAGGAATCCATGATTATATCAGGTTAATTCTTAGAAACATCCAGAGATATAAAAAAGGGAGAAGGGATATTTTCCTCCATATACCAGAACATCCTGGCTCCTGGGACCAGAGCTGAGCCCCAGCCTGGTACTCCCACAGCAAGCAGGAACACCTGGAGCCCCACACTCCCCAAGCTTCTGAGATGAAGACAGGGAAAAAGCATCAGACTCAATTCTGCAGACATTTCACATCTAGAGCCCATGCCACTGCCCCTCACCTCCATAGAACTAATCATTTGCAGATCTTTATCTTAAAACTTCAGTGCTTTCAGTGCCATGGCCTCAGACTTCCCACAGCCATGTGGATCTCCCTTTCCCCTTTCCCGAGGGGAACGGGAACATACCCAATGATATATGCCAGCCTGTCTTTCTTCTTCTCTCAGATCTCTGTTCTGGAAAAGAAGATTCTTCATATATTCCATGACATCTCCTGGGTTTTTCTTTTCTTTTCTGGCAAGCATAAATTCCAAGGGCTTCATAGGTGGCTCAGTGGTAAAGAACCCACCTGCCAGTGGAGTAGACACAAGTGACATGGGTTTGATCCCTAGACTGGGAAGTTCAGTTTCCCTGGAAAAAGAAATGACAACCCACTCCAGTATTCTTGCCTGGGAAATACTATGGATGGAGGAGCCAGGCGGGCTACAGTCTATGGGTCACAAAAGAGCTGGACACAGCTTGGCAACTAAACAACAATAACATAAATTTCAAGACCTAATAGGGCCTAGATTTTGTGGCATTAAGTAAATTTCAATTTTAGTGTTCTTTCTCTTACTGTAAACTACCAGCATTAAAATAAAGAAATTATCCAGTATAATTTTCCTAAGAGCAGGCAGATAAGTCAGCTCAATAGTAACCTTTATGTTCTGGAGGAAACTTCCATCTCTTTCCTAAGGGTGATAGCTTAGTCTTGGAGCATAAGGTTCTGAAACATGATTCAGTTATTACATTTAGAGGATAAGTACTATTTTAGAGTCAAAATGTTATTGTTATAACACTAAACAATTTTGCACATATAAAATGATCTTGAATAATTCACTTATTTAGATTTTTTGTGGACACCATTCGATGAAAAATTAATACTGTTTGAAATTATACTGAATAACTATGTACATGCATTAGATATGTATGATTTCTGTGATGGCATAATTTAATGGGAAAAATACAGACAGGCAGGTATATGACCTGCTTTGCAGTTATTTATAAGGCTAGATCTCTGATAACTCAGTAGTTGATGATCCCATAAAACACTTTGTAAAAATGTTATAGGATGAGCTTATGTGAATAAAGATACTTTTCTTCCATTTAACATAAGAAGTAGGTCTTTTTACCTTTCACTCCACTCTTGCATCAGATATGTTGCATGTAACATGTCAACTGCATTTGGCAATAAATTGACAGCTCTGTCTGGCTTAATTGCACCTTACCTTTTATAATATGACTATGCATACATTGTAACCTGTATTACCCTGTTCCCAGAAATCTACCTGAAATTGATATCTATCATCAGATATCTTGAAAGGTCGGGTTACAAAGGAACTAAATAGTGAATTCTGAGTAATTGTGATGATAGGAGCAGAGCAATGCATACAGTTTGTTGACTCCATCAAGAGTCAGCAATTTTGTTTGTTCCAACTCAGATTCCATTAAGTTTTTTCATGAAATGGTTGAAACACAGGGATATATCCTTAGCCAGTGAGAAAGCAGATGGTAAAAAAGCAAAAGGATATCTTTCCTGACATTATTAGCTAGAAAGACATGTAATGTTGTAGCACATGGTTGCAAGTGATTGACTTGATATCTTTATCCATCAGTACACCTGTATTTCTAGAATAGATACAATTGTATCAGTATATGTCACACAAAAAAGAGGGGCAAACACATTTCTCTCACCTCAGAAACTGTAGGACGTGATTGGACTATTTTATGGTGTAAAGCCATTATGTTGGTTATGTGGAATATCATCAGTCAAAAGTTGTTGAAACTTGAGCAAATCACTTTATCTTTAATTTCTTTTCCAGCACTCCTCCCCTTGAGTTGTTAGTTTGCTCCAATCACTTGTGTTTAACATGTATTATTTTTGTAAAAATCTTGAAATATGGGTACATCGTATTTTCTGTCTATAGACAGGGAAACTGAGGCTAGAGAATAGCTGCTGGCCAAGGGCATATGATAATAGAAAAACTGGATATAAAATCAAGCAGTCTAGATTTCAAATATATGTTTTCACAATCAGTACACTAGTCTTAAAGACTTCTGCTATTTCAGTATTCATTTGGAGCATGACTAGTAATATTTTGATAATACCTCTTGCTACAGTGTTGGAACTGCTCAGGTATATAGGCATCAAGGACGTTGTCTGTACCTGGAGGCAGGCAAAGTACAGTCCTGGGGCTAAGTCTAGCCTAATATCTGTCTTTGTAAATAAAGTTTTATTGGAACACAACTGTGTCTATTTGTTAATATATTATCTGTAGCTGCTTTGTTGTACAATTACAGAATCCAGTGGTTTTACCAGAGATTTTATGGACTGCAAATGCTAAAATATTTAATATCTGTCCCTTTAGAGAAATATGATGACTTTCTGTACACGTTATTGCTCTCAGTTGAATCACATGAAGATAACTGAGCACTTTGCATTTTAGAAGGAACACCTCTTTCATTCTAGCTTTCAAATTCAGCGGCAAGATTTCCAGCCTCAGGTGAGGTGTAGTGAGTCATAAGAAGCATCCAGCAGGTGATACTCACATCACAGTGATGTTGTGTTTATTAGGTAGAATAACGGGTCTAGGAGGAGATGGAACTGGGGATTCAATCATGTGCTGTGCTTAGTTGCTCAGTGATATCCGACTCCTCTGTCCATATGGATTCTCCAGGCAAGAATCCTGGAGTGGGATGCCATGCCTTCCTCCAGGGGATCTTCTCAACCCAGGGATCAAACCCACTTGGCTTTGCCCCAGAGAGTCTGGTTCAGGACTTCTGAGGTGGAGACTGAGAGTTTGTGTTTCTAACAAGTTTCCAGGTGTTGCTGACACTTCTGGTCCAGGGACCACATTTGGAGAACAGCTGCTACAGAATTCCAGGCTCTATTCTCTTCCCTCACCTACACTCCTCAAACTCACCTGACACAACAGCTTGTGAACTCTGAGGATCTCAGCTCCTTTCTTACAATTCTCAGGCAGAATTAAAAACAAACTTCTTCGATGTAAGCTCTCTAATAATAAAGCCCAGTTTCTAGTTTCAGCCTCTCCCCCTAAAATCCTTGAATTCTATCCATCCTATACCATATGTTAATACTACAGGTTAGCTAAACCAAACAGTTTTTGAATCTCCAGATCTTTTGCCTTTTCTTCCCATTTTCTCCGTGCATACTGATCCCTTTAGTTTTTATGACAAAGTGACTCTTAAGCATTGGTTTACATAGATAATGTCACTTTTCCTGCAAATTAGTCTTTTCCTGAAAATATTAGGCATTTATTTTCTATAGATTTTGCATTTACATATTTTAGGATTCTTGTACAATTGCTTCCTTGCTTGTCTTTCTCTAGGAGGGGAATATATTTTCCTTGAGCATGCAAAGGTGGATGGTTTAATGGTTAATACAGAGTTTCATAGCATTTTGCATAAAACTTGGCACAGTTTTGGTTCTCTTTCTATATATTGTTGTTGTTGTTTAGTTGCTAAGATGTACCAGGCTCTTTGAGACACCATGGACTATAGCCCTCCAGGTCCCTCTGTCCATGGGATTTCCCAGGCAAGAATACTGGAGTGGGTTGCCATTTCCTTCTCCAGGGAATCTTCCTAACCCAGAGATTGGACCCTGGTCTCCTGCATTGGCAGGTGGATTTTAACCTCTGAGCCACCAGAGACACCCTCTCTCTGTATATATATGTGTGTGTATATATGTGCATATGAATATATGTATGTATACATATATATTTAGATAAAGATTTAAATAAATGATTCCTCCCTTATGACACTTCACCCTTAGTCTTCTCTGTGAGACAGATCTTTCCTTTATTTCTGATGCTTCCTTTGTACAACTTAAACTAACCAATCCATTATTCTTGCCCTAATTATAGAAGGCAGAATTTTTTTTTTCAAATCCTTGAAAATCCAGTTAGAAGTCTCAGCCTCATTCACTCTGTGTAGAGTCAAGCTTACAACATGGCAATACTTTTTAATAAGAACAACAGCAAATTTAACAAATGATGTTTATTCTATTACCTACTTTTTATGTGTTTGGGGAAATTGCTCACAATTAATTTCTCATGAATCTTCAAAACAATTTTATCGTGTGAGTGCTATTATTAGCTCTGTATTACAGATGGAGGAACAGAGAGATTAAGTATGTTTTTCAATATCATACAGATTTTAAATTGATAATTGGTGATTTTAGTTGAAGCAGTCTAGTTTCAGCATCCTGGGTTTAAGTAGCAAATATGTTCACACTCCCACACTTGCAGATTAATATTATTTCACCATTTGTAAGATTCCTAGAACAGTCATGCATTCTTAAATATAAAGTAGACTTTCCTTACAAAATAATCTGTCTTACACTTTGTGAGAGAAGTAAGTTATCCAGATTGTACATTATAGTGTTTTTCAGTCTCAAGAAATTTTAACAGTTGCACAGATAAATCTGTGAAACAGGACTGTATTCATGACCCTTGGTTATTGAGTAGAGTTCAGTTTTGTTGTAGCAAAGGATGAGATATTTCCTTCTTTATTGACAGAACCCAAAAAATAAAGATTTTGAAAGACTTCAAATAGATTTTATGATTTAGAAGATTCTAGAAGTCATAATCGAATTTAAATGAGCCTTCTTAAGTCTTTTGTAGACAGTTACAATGTCACTGGTGGCTCAGTGGTTAAAGAATCCACCTGAAATGCAGGAGATTCAGGAGACCTGAGTTTGATCTCTAGGCTAGGAAGATCCTCTGTAAGAGGGCATGGAAACCAACTCCAGTATTGTTGCCTGGGGAATTCCATGGACCGAGGAGCCTGGCCAGCTACAGTACATAGGATCACAAAGTGTTGGATACGACTGAAGTGACTGAGCATGCACATACATAAATCATAGACTAAATGAGTGCCATGGAGTCAAGAATGAGAAGGTGCTTCTAGAATATAGGTGTTCTGATGGATAAGATGCTACTTGAATGATGATCTTGATTAGAAGACAGGGACTCATTAAGTTACCCAACAAACTATATTCCTTCAAAGCAAAATTGGAAATCAACCTTACTTTATGTCTTTGTGATAATTTTACCAGATCATTATATATTTGTTATTTATATTTTTCTCTTATACCATATAACAGAGAGCCTGATACGGTTATCTCATGATATGAAATTTCTTATAAGTGGAATCTGAAATGCAGCTCTAACTTATTTACAAAACAGAAACAGACATAGAAAACAAAATTATGGTTACCAAATGAGAAATGGGTTGGGAGAGGGATAAATTAGGAGATTGGTATTATCAGATTAAAACTACTATATATAAAATAGATAAACAATAAGGTCCTACTGTATAGCACAGGGAACTATATTGAATATCCTGTAATATACCATAATGGAAAAGAATACAAAAAACAGCATGTATATATATGTATAACTGAATCAATTGGCTGTACACCACGAACTAACACAACTTTGTAAAAATGATACTTCAAACAATAAGAAAAAAGTGTTTCAAGGACAAAAGAAAAAATGGTCACCTCTGTTCAGTTAAGCTATAAACCAGGACTTAGCACAGATTTGTGGATCAGTAAGACTCAGTCTTAACCTTGAAGAGCTTAAAATCCAACAGAGGACATTAGGGACTTTGATGTACTTTAATCAGGTAGGTCACCTGCTAGAGCCCAGAATCTAAATCACTGCAGTGAATGGCAATGAGCAAGAGGATCAAACCAGTCAACCCTAAAGGAAATCAATCCTGAATATTCACTGGAAAGACCGATGCTGAAGCTGAATCTCCAATACTGTGGCCACATGACATTAAGAACTGAGTCGTTTGAAAAGACTCTGATGCTAGGAAAGACAGGGCAGGAGAAGGATGTGAACAGAGGATGAGATGGTTGGACAGCATCACCAACTCAATTGACATGATTTTGAGCAAACGCCGGGACATAGTTAGCAAAGGACAGGGAAGCCTAGTGTGCTGCAGTCAGTGGGGTCACAGAGTTGGACACGACTGAACGACTGAACAACAACAGCCTTATAAAGGAAACTGGCATGGATAAAACATATTATGAAAATTAAATCAAGTGGCATTATTGAGGAAAATTTAAGCCAGGAAGTGTCTGCAGAAGGTCAGATCTAGAAAGAAGAAATGTGAAGTAGTGCTTAAAAGCACAGGCTTTCCTTGTTTCATATTCTAATTTACTTTCTTGCTTTGTGATTTGTTGCAATTTGTTTAAATATTCTGAACTTCGTTTTCCTTACTAATAAAATACAGAAGTGATGATTAGTTGAGAAAACATATGTGAATTACTTAACAGGGTAACAATGTGCTCAATAGTTGATCATTAAGATGCTTTTATTATTATTTCTGCTGTTTGATGTGTAGAGAAAGAGGGACATTTATGAGAGAGATTATTAATGAAAAATCAAAAATAATACTTGCTAGCATATGGAGAGAGGGGCAAGAAAGAGATACCAAGGTCACTCTAAAATATTGATTCTGAGTAAAGGGAGAAAAACCTCGTTAATAGAAATAAGAATCACAGTGATTCCTGCTCCCTAAACCATCTCCTGAGAACAAAACTGACAACAACAAAATGCAAAGAAGATTATTTGGATTATTTGGATTCAGCTTTCATTATCTCTCTTTCAGGTCCACCTAGACAACACTGGCCTCATACAATTTTGGAGCAAGAGTGACATCAGGGCAACACATTTATGCTTGTAAGCGACTGTTCTGGAGCCAAAGTCAAGACCACCAAGGGAGCCAAGAAAAAACATGTGTTTATTTATTTTTTCAAAGTAAGTTTAATTCATAGTGTTTCTTTTTCTTCTTTTTTGTCCATTTTTAACCAGTGATATTTCCAGATTTTTCAGTTCCAACCTCAAAATATTCTTCCCCCAGTGTTATTTTATATATCCTAAAACATTAGAAGTTAGAGGCTCCTGACCATAACTTATTATGAATAGATAGTAATTTAGATAATGCTTAAAAAATTAAAAGCATAACCATGTCAACATTGTTTATGTCTTGAGAAAAAATAATCAGTGTTTCAGTAATTTTATGACTGAATAAAAAAAAAATCCTTAGCTATTGAGTAGTTTCAACTTCCCTTAGCCAAAGGAAGGTAAGAAATGTTAGTCAACAAAATTTTTATTCTTTCCATAAATCTGGTGAACACACAGGAAGGTTTCCTGACAAAGCTTAACCTTTCTTCCCTATGATTATAAGAGGTTGAAATATACTATATTATAATAGTATACAAGCTATTACTACAAATTAAAAGAATCATTAAACTATAGTTACTCTCATTACACCAAGGAAAAACACATTTTATAATAATACATATGTAAATAATTTTATAAATGTTTTGAAAAAATCTTTTCAATAAAGTAGCACAGAGAGAACAGAAATTCTTTCCTTAGTGCATATCCATTTTGTGTCCTGTCCTAGGAGTACTCAGGTCCTGGCAGACTAACCTTCCCCTCTGGGAACCAGGGGTGATGACTGGTTCACACTGTGACAGTATTTGAGTAGCAGATCCTCCTAGACAACTGCATTGAACACTGGAAATGTCTGCTGGGGGTCTTCCCTGAGTATCCCATGAAAAAGTCAAATCTTACACCTTTCATTTTTAAACCTGTGCTATTTAGAAATCCAAGTCTTTAAGTCTGTTCCATTTCATCCCATAAGCCAGCACAATGAAGATGCTCGTCTCACACACAGCCGAATGTCTATGTGCTGTATCAGTTCAGTTCAGTTCAGTCGCTCAGTCGGGTCCAGCTCTGTGACCCCATGAACCGCAGCACGCCAGGTCTCCCTGCATCATCAACTCCCAGTTTACCCAAACTCATGTCCATTGAGTTGGTGACGTCATCCAACTATCTCATCCTCTGTTGTCCCCTTCTCCTCCTGCCTTCAATCTTTCCCAACATCAGGGTCTTTTCAAATGAGTTAGCTCTTCGCATCAGGTGGCCGAAATATTGGAGTTTCAGCTTCAACATCAGTCCTTCTAATAAATACCCAGGACTGATTTCCTTTAGGATGGACTGGTTGGATCTCCTTGCAGTCCAAGGGGTATATATGTGCTGTATACTTACCTGTTTATTCAAGTTCTTTCCTATGGACAGATTCTTTATTTATAATATGTGCTTTGTTTTTTGTTTGTTTGATGGTTTGTTTTTTTAAAAATTGGATTCTTGAGTTAGACCTTGATTGTCCTATCAACTTTTAACATTCCCAAACTTGAATCTTGCCCTTAGATTGCATGCCTTTTGGATTTGTTTCTTTCCCTAGGTTCAAGTTGTTTAGAAATAACATTTTTTAAGTGTATAAGAGCTACTCAGGCCCTTTATCACAATTCATATTAGCTCTCCCTTCAGCTAAATTTGTTTTTTTTTTTTTTTTTCACACTTTCTGGATGATATTCTGAGAGCCCAAGCACAAGTGTATTGTCAGAATTTAACACCAGAAAATAGTTAGACAAAGATGACTCAACACTGCTTCATATAGATGAAACAGTTTTTTTCAATTTTCCATTGTTAGATTTCCTGGAAACAAAGTCACATTATGTGGCAAGTCACTATTGATCCAAAGGAAACCAAAGAAATAACATGTAAGACTTTCTAGAAGCAACAATATTTGAAAATTAATATTGTATCTTAAATTTGGACACTGTGCAGATTCTGACATGACTAGGCCCTTTCTATTTGAGAAATAGGATTAATAGTATATATTGATTCCTTAAGAAACCCTGAAATTGAGGAACTTAAGCAGGCACCTCTGGTCCAGGTATTATTTTTGATTCTTTGTTAACCATATATTAAACACAGAGAACAGAATTTGTGTGCAAATAGTGTTTGAATGTGTATGCATGTTCATATATATCTTATGGAGGGAGTGAGCAAATATGCCCTAACAAGGATGAATACAATTTCACCAGGGATAAAACCTGTTAAATTTTAGAACTGTGCTTTTATTATTAATGAAACTATGAGCCATGCTGTGTAGGATCACCCAAGATCAAAGAATCATAGTGGAGAGTTCTGATGAAATGTGGTCCACTAGAGAGGGAATGGAAAACCAATTCAGCATTCTTGCCTTGAGAACCCCATGAACAATATGAAAAAGCATAAAGATATGACACTGAAAGATGAACTCCCTAGGTTGGCAGGTGCCCAATATACTTGGCTCTTGGAAAAGAGCCAAGAAATAGCTCAAGAAGAAATGAAGAGGCTGTGCCAAAGTGGAAATGATGCCCAATTGTGCATGTGTCTGGTGATGAAAATAAAGTCCTATGCTTTAAAAAACAATATTGCATAGGAACCTGGAATGTTAGGTCTGTGAATCAAGGAAAATTGGAAGTGGTCAAACAGGAGATGCTAAGAGTGAACATCAACATTTTAAGAATCAATGAACTAAAATGGACTAGAATGGATGAATTTAATTCAGATGACCATTATATCTACTACTGTAAGCAAGGATCATTTAGAAGAAATGGAGTAGCCCTCATAGGCAACAAAAGAATCCAAAATGCAGTACTTGGGTACAATCTCAAAAATAACAGAATGATCTCTGTTCATTTCCAAGGCAAACCATTCAATATCTCCGTAATCCAAGTCTATGCCCCAACCACTAATGCTAAAGAAGGTGAAACTGAATGGTTCTATGAACGCCTACAAGAATTTTTGAAACTAACACCCAGAAAAGATGTCCTCTTCATGGGGACTGGAATCCAAAAGTAGGAAGTCAAGAGATACCCAGAATAACAGGCAAATTTGGCCTTGGAGTACAAAACTAAGCAGATTTTGTACTAACTCTGCACATGGATATCACCAGATGGTCAATATCGAAATCAGATAGGTTATATTCTCTGCATCCGGAGATGGAAAAGCTCCATACAGTCAACGGAAACAAGACCAGGAGCTGACTGGCTCAGAGCATGAAATGGTTATTGCAAAATTCAGACTTAAATTATAGAAAGTAGGGAAAACCATTAGGTTATTCAGGTATGATCTGAATCAAATCCCTTCCAATTATGAATTCGTCAGTGAAAGTGACAATTAGATTCAAGGGTTTAGATCTGATAGAGTGCCTGAAAAATTATGGACACAGATTTGGAACATGGTACAGGAGGTGGTGATCAAAGCCATCCCAAGAAAAAGTAATGCACAAAGGCAAAATCATTATCTGAGGAGGCCTTACAAATAGCTATGAATAGAAGAGAAGTGAGAGGCAAAGGAGAAAAGGAAAGATATACCCATCTGAACACAGAGTTCCAAAGACTAGCAAGGAGAGATAAGAAAGCCTTCCTAAGTGAATAATGCAAAGAAATAGAGGGAAACAATAGAAAGGGAAAGACTAGAGATCTCTTCAAGAAAATTAGAGATACCAAATGTCCATATAGTCAAAGCTATGATTTTTCCAGTAGGCATGTATGGATGTGAGAGTTGGACCATAAAGAAGGCTGAGCACTGAAGAATTGATGCTTTTGAACTGGGGTGCTGGAGAAGACTCTTGAGAGTCCCTTGAACTGCAAGGAGATCAAACCAGTTGATCCTAAAGGAAATCAATCCTGAATATTCACTGGAAGGACTAATGCTGAGGCTAAATCTCCAATACTTTGGCCACTGATGCAAAGAACTGGCTCATTACAAAAAAATCTGATACTGGGAGAGATAGAAGATAATAGAAGGGGACGACAGAAGATGAGATGGTTGGATGACATCACCAACTCAATGGACTTGAGTTTGAGCAAGCTCAGGGGAGCTGGTGAAGGAGTGGGTAGCCTGGCCTGCTGCAGTCCATGGGTTGGCAGAGTACGCCACAACTGAGCAAATGAAAAACAGCCAGAAAGTTTTACTTCTGAGCATTTTTGCTAATCGTTCTAATATCAATGACCAATTTCAGAAATTTTAACATAGTATTATCTTAACTAATGTGAAACTTTCTTCATGGTTAAAATGCAGTTACTTATAAAGAATTTCATTTGTAAATTTAATTTCAGATTATTTTATAAACATAGGATTAACTTAGAGGAGAATGGAGAAGAGAGTATAGGGCACTTGCTGTCTTATATTGTGAAGAAAGGACAGGAAAAGCGGTAAAGAAAATAGAGATCATGGCATTATATATGTGATTTTGAATGAGACTCAATCCCTCCTACCTTATTACCTGTCAAAAAAGAAACACTATATTTTGAAAAACAAAATTACCAAATATCTATTTTTGTTTCTTTTCCAAACATCATTTTCTTCTTTTTTCCATGTCCCAATGCCAAGATTTCAGGGTTAGCTTAATTTTTGTAACAGGCTTCCTATTATTTAAGTCAGTTTATTTTATTGTTGAATTACTTCAGTTTTAGAATATCATTTATTAAATTAAGCTAAAATTGTGCTGTCTGCAAGAGTTGCTTGTATATATATATATATATATATATATATATATATATATATATATATTTGATTATTTGATCCAATACAATTCTTTTTTTTTTTTTATTTTCTTTACTTTATTGTGTTGGTTTTGCCATACATTGACATGAAACCACCATGGGTTTACATATGCTCCCCCTCCAGAACCCCCCTCCCTCCTCCCTCCCGATTTCCTCCCCCTGGGTCATCTGGGTACACCAGCCCCGAGCATCAGCCCTGGACTGGCAATTGATTTCACATATGATAATTAACATGTTTCAATGTTATTCTCCCATATCATCCCACTCTTGCCCTCTTCCACAGAGTCCACGAGTCTGTTCTATACATCTGCGTTTCTTTTGCTGTCTCACATGCAGGGTTCTCGTTAACCATCTTTTGAAATTCCATATATATGCGTTGGTATACTATATTGTTGTTTTTCCTTCTGGCTTACTTCACTCTGGATAATAGGCTCCAGTTCCGTCCACCTGAGTAGAACTGCTTCAAATGAATTTTTTTTTAATGCTGAGTAATATTCCATTGTGTATATGTACCACAGCTTTCTTATCCATTCTTCAGTTGATGGGCATCTAGGTTGCTTCCATGTCCTGGCTATTGTAAACAATGCGGCGA
>ML662450.1:590764-623401 GCA_007570785.1 Antilocapra americana | reverse complement strand
TCGCCGCATTGTTTACAATAGCCAGGACATGGAAGCAACCTAGATGCTCATCAACTGAAGAATGGATAAGAAAGCTGTGGTACATATACACAATGGAATATTACTCAGCATTAAAAAAAAAATTTTTCATTTGAAGCAGTTCTACTCAGGTGGACGAAACTGGAACCTATTATCCAGAGTGAAGTAAGCCAGAAGGAAAAACAACAATACAGTATACTAACGCATATATACGGAATTTAGAAAGATGGTAACGAGAACCCTGCATGTGAGACAGCAAAAGAAACGCAGATGTATAGAACAGACTCGTGGACTCTGTGGAAGAGGGCAAGGGTGGGATGATATGGGAGAATGGCATTGAAACATGTTAATTATCATATGTGAAATCGATCGCCATCCCAGGGTTGATGCTTGGGGCTGGTGCACCGAGATGACCCAGGGGGAGGGAATTGGGAGGGAGGAGGGAGAGGGGTTCTGGAGGGGGAGCATATGTAAACCCATGGTGGTTTCATGTCAATGTATGGCAAAACCAACACAATAAAGTAAAGAAAATTTTAAAAAATAAAAAAAATAAAATAACATTTTGCTGTCTGTGTCTGACTCTTTCCTCTGAGGCAATTCACACCAAGTCAAATTACTATACTTGAGAGTTTTTTAAATAATTGTGGGACTGTCATGTTATCTTCTAGATACTTGCTATTAATATTTTACGTGTTTATGACACTAAAATCTAGGTTGACAGACACTTTATCAGTGTTTTTAAAATCAGTTTGTTATTTTGACATCATGTGGATATGACCTTTTTGGTTTTTGACTATAAGTATTTTTCTTTCTTCAGAATATCTGCTTAAAAGAAACATCACAACTTAAAAGACTTAAAATTTGAGTAGAGCCTTACACGCTTTGGAATCATCAAAGGAAATGGTAGATTAAGTTTTTCAACGATTTTGAAGATTATCAGATCTGAAAAAATATCATATGTTTAGAAAGTCCAAAGGAATAGCTTTGTTTTTTTGGCAAGTGGAAAGGAGCATTCAAGGCTAAAATTGTGAACTTTTAATGTGGATTCTGCTTTCTATAGGTAGCTTAATCAACCATATTTTCTGGGAAACTTTTTCTTAGAAATAAGATGGCTTTGTTTTGACTTAGGCAGCTGTTTTGTAAATCTTATAATTTTTCATGGTATTTTTCATAGACCTGATTAAGTTTCACTCTGCTTATTTTATATATTTTATATTATGGGTTTTGCCATAGTTACTGAAGAAATAGAAACTACAGTAATCACTACCTCAATAGGAGGGTAATTTCATAGATTAAACAATCAATATGTAAATGCTAACAAATCTAGCAGTTTGCTACCAGAGCAAACAAATTTAGTCTATTCATTCTTTTAAGTAGAGCTTGGCTCTGTGCTCTCATTGTTTATGGGTCATGTTTGTTTGTTTGCTTTCAAGGTAAATTATTCAAATAGTAAATAAACAAACCAATAAAAATCAACTTATATAATCTCTGATCAAGTTCGGACCATTAGTCAAATAAAATTGTGTTGTGTTAGCAGAGAGAAAACAAATTCATAATTTTGTACCAATGTGCATTTGATTTTAAAAATCATCATTTAAAAACAAATGAATCCATTCCAGTCTTAGCTTGACCACACATAAGATTTCTTTCCCTGGATTCTTTTTCCACAAACCTTCCACAGCTTTTGTTTTTTTTTAATATCCATTCATATTTTGCCTTATGTTTTTTCTTCTTTCTCATCCTTGTATAAGCAGTCCTGTTACTTTCCTCATCCACTTTTCATATACAGTTGTTTCCTTTAACCCTTGCTATTTTTAACAAGTTTTAATTATGCTTATCAATTAGAATTCTTAACCCTTAGAATCCTTTATTCCTAGTGAAAAGTACAAAGTAAGCAAGTGTGGACTGCCTGTTAAACTAGCATTATATAAATTGGCAGATTTATAAATGCACTTTGTAAGTTCTAGAATTATATTCTTTCTAGCAGCAAATTTTCCAGTGTGGCCCAAAACATATTTGTTAATAGATTCAAATATGTTTGGTTCTTCTGTAAAAGGAAACCAAAAGTGGACAAAACTATGTTCAGTAATTGATGTTTCAGTATTTTATCTTATTTGAAAATGATCTAGGTGCTGAGTGCATATCCATCATTTAACTTTATTCAATATAACTTTGAAGTTTCAAGTACTCAAAATGGTTTTGGAAATTATTTTTAAATTGACATACTATGAAACATAATTATGGTTGAAAAGTGCATTCATAAACTTTTGTCTTATACCTATTTAATTCACTTGTTCTTAATAATTAAGTTTTGATTACTTATGAAAATTTTACAAGGCTTTAAATAGTTAATCATCATCTTTAATTGTTTCTCTTATTGAGAGATTGTGTAACAGAGACTGTATGAGCTCTTTCGACCTTTAGTAAGTCCAGGTAGAAGAAAAGTGTTATATTTAATGCTGGTAACTCTATGCCAGGGGACAACAGAGGATGAGATAGTTGGATAGCATCACTGACTCGATAGACATGAGTTTGAACAACATCCAGGAGCTGGTGATGGACAGGGAAGGTTGGTGTGCTGCAGTCCATGGAGTCACAGAGAGTCAGACATGACTGAGCAACTGAAATGAGCTGAATTCTACGCCAGGTAAGAGTGATGTTTGAATCAAGACTATGAAGAATGTTTTTGCCCTTTTCTGTCAAACTAACTTTGAAAGTACCATCTTCATTTGTTAAAAATGCCTACAGACACATGTGAAGTTAAGATTTCTCTTCAGCAAATGACAAAATTATGATGATTGACAGCATAGAACAGCATATTTGCAGTGTCTAAAACCAATTAAAATTAAGGCCTAAAATTTACAGTAGTTCCTAAAATTAATAATAAAACACAAAATTTAACATAAAAAGAATGGAAGAGATTAAATAAGAAATTTATAGAAAGGAATATAAGTAGTCCTCATAATGTCAGTCACTTTGATTAAAAAGTAGACTGTTAAAGGGCAGTTAGGTCATTATCATTCTTGATTGTCATAAATAGTGCTGCTATGAATATTGGAAAGATACATGTAAAGTAATATCACTCAGCCTTAAAACAATGAAATACTGCCATTTGCAGCAACAGGGATGAACCTAGAGAATATTATATACTTAGCGAAGTGAGTCAGAGAAAGTCAACTACTATATGATATCAATTATATGTGGAATCTAAAAATAATACAACTGAATTTGTGTACAAAGCAGAAACAGACTCAAAGACACAGAAAACAAACTCATGGTTGCTAAAGGGATAATTTGTCCCCTCTTGGTTTGTTCCAAATTAGAGTTTGGGATTAACAGGTACAAATTGCTATACTTAAAATAGATAAGAAAGAAATATTTATTGTACAGCATGAGAAATTATATTCAATATTTTGTAATGACCTATAATGGAAAGTAATCTGAAAAAATAACTGAATCACTTTGATCTACACCTGAAACTAACACAATACTGTAAATCATTATACTTCCAAAACAAAAAGTAGTCTGCTATAAAAGGTGTGTATATATATATATATGTGTGTGTGTGTATGTGTGTACAAGGAAAACCTGAAACCTTTTCTGTTCATGGATGGAATGTTTATTAAATAGAAAATCCAAAATAATTGACAAAAACAACCCTCATGGAACTAATAAGCAAGGTTGCAAGATACAAATTTAGTGTAAAAAAATCAGTTGTGTTTTTTTTTTCTATACCAACCATGAACAAGTGGAATTTGAAATTAAAACACAATTTGAAATTGAAAACTGCTTATATTAGCACTTCCCTGTAAAATGAAATATTTATGTGTAAATATAGCAAAGTACATGTCAGGTCTATGTGTAGAAAACTACGAAATTCTGATGCAAAGAAGAAATAAATTGTTGGGGGGGATAGTCGACTCTTTGTGACCCCATGGACTATGCAGTCCATGGAATTCTCCATTCAAGAATACTGGAGTGAGAATCCCTTCCCTTCTCCAGGGGAAGCCCAGGGGTGGAATGCGGGTCTCTGGCATTGCAGGCAGATTCTTTACAAGCTGAGCCACCAGAGAAGCCCTTATTCATGGATAGGAAGACTCAATATTGTCAAAAAGTCAGTTCTTTTTGATTTGATCTTTAAATTCAATGAAATCCCAATCAAAATCTCAGCAAGTTATTTTGTGTCCAGATATTGACAAACTGATTCTAAAAATCTTATATAAAGAAGCAAAAGACTTTGAATAGCCAATACAATATTGAATGACAAGAACAAAGTTGGAAGATCGATACTACCATACTTCAAGACTTACTATAAAGAGGCAATAATCAGGATATGTGATATTTGCAAAATTATAGACAAATAGAGTAATAGAATAGAATAGAAATTCCATAAACACTCTCTCATAAATATAGTCTCTCATTCACACCTAGTAGGAATGCAGAAAGGTATACAGCTACAGCCACTTTGCAAGACAGTTTGTCTTTTTTAAAAGTTTTTAAACAAAATCACACACACTGCCACCATATGATCCAGTAATTACTCTCCTTGGTATTTATTCAAAAAAGTTGAAAAATTTTGTCCTCACATATATCTGCACATGGATGTTTATAGCATATTTATTCATAATTGCCAAAAGCTGGAGATAGCTGAAATGTCCTTCAGTAAATGAAGAGATGAAGTGTGGTACATCCAGATAATGGAATATTATTCAGCACTAAAATGAATGTAATATGAAACCATGAAAAGACATGAGAAATCTTAAAAAATTAATAATAATAAGTGAATGAAAGTCACTCAGTCATGTCCATCTCTTTGCAACCCCATGGATTATACAGTCAATGGAATTCTTCAGGCCAGAATACTGGAGTAGGTAGCCTTTCCCTTATCCAGGGGATCTTCTCAACCCGGGGAATCAAACTCAGGTCTCCAACATTGCAGGCAGATTCTTGGTGCCAGCTGAGCCACAAGGGAAACCCAAAAATACTGGAATGGGTAGCTTATCTCTTCTCCAGCAGATCTTCTTGATCCATAAGTTAACCGGGGCCTTCTGCGTTGCAGGCAGATTCTTTACAAACTGAGCTATCAGGGAAGTGCATAATAAGTGAGCATCATCTTTAAATTCAATAATAAGTGAGCGAATTCAAAAAAGCTACATATTGTACAATTCCAACTATTTGATATTCTGGAAAAGGCTAAAATATGGATACAGTGAAAAGATCAGTGGTTCCCCAAGGATGGGGAAGGGGCTAGGGAGAGATGAATAAGCAGAATACAGAGAATTTTTAGGACAATGAAAATACCCTACTTGATATCATAATGATGGATATATGTCATTATTCATTTGTCCAAATCCATAAATACTAGAAAACCAAAAGTGAACCGTAATGAAATCTGTGAACTTTGGATGATAATGATGCTGTCAGTTTAAGTTCATCAGTTGTAACAAACATACCACTCTGGTAAGGGATGTTGATAAGGGCTATGCATGAGTGGGAGCAGAGAATATACAAAAAATCCCTTTACTTTTACCTCATTTTATTGTAAATTGAAAACTGTTCTAAAATATAGTCTTTAAAAATTTAGTTCTGTAAATGAGGAATATAAAATAATCAACTTATCATTGGATAAATGTGAGTTAAAATGATAATGAGATCCTACTATATACCCATTGTGTGCGTGTGTGTATATGTGAGAGAGAGAGAGAGAGAGAGAGAGAGAGAGAGAGAGAGAGAGAGAGCACGCTCAGTTGCTTGGTTGTGTCTGACTCTCTGAGATCCTATGGGCTATAGGCTTGCAGGCTCCTCTGTCCATGGGGTTTTCCAGACAACAATACTGGAGTGAACTGCCATTTCTTTCTCCAAGGAATCTTTCCAAACCAGGAATCAAAGCCATGTCTTTGGCATCTCCTGCATTTGCAAGCAGATTCTTTTACACTGAGCCACCTAGGAAGGCCACTATCTACCAAGTAGAGACAAACATTAGAAAGTTCAGTCTACCCAACTGTTGGCGAGAATCTGGAGCAACAGAAATACTTGTGCACTGCTGATGGTAGTAATGTCTGGTGACATTTTGTCATATGATGGGTATATATACCCCATGACAGAGCAGTTCCAGCCTTACGTGAGTTCCTAGGAAATACTTTCACATAATTTGCAAGGGAAATATGCAGAAACGATTGTGACACATAATATAGCAAGGAATCTGAGGCAATATAGATGTCTGTCACAAGTGGAATAGAAACTAGCATTCAGGAGTGCATGGAATGGAATCTTGTGAAAGAGTACAGAGAAGTGAGCCATAGGTCAGCAGAGACACATTTTTTTACATTATTTAAGGTAAGACGAAGATATTAATAGCACAGTATTCTGCCTGTAAATTAAGGAAAGAATAGTCAATTCCATATATTTTACAAATATCTAGTCAAATGAATTGGTTCTTATACAGGTATGTGTCAAGAATGATGAATGAGGGTGGGGATCTGAGCATAAGTCCAAAAACCAAACTAGAGAGAGATAGAGATAAAGACAGACAGAGATAAAGATATAGAGATGGGGTTAAGGATGAAGACTGAGCTAGCATCAGGTACCTATGAGCAGAGTGCACCATATATTATAAATTATAATTAAATCAATTATCAGTACACAAAGGGGAAAACAAACAAAAACCCCTAAGCAGTGAAGAAACCTACTTTCCTATGACTCCTCTTGTTGTTTCATTGTCTTTCTTTTGCTTTTTATTGATTTAGACATTAGAGAGAAACTATTTTAAATGGAGTTACCTAAATTATAAAACAGCAGCATTGAATAATACTAATCCTTCATCCAAGGTACCTCCCATCTACTGGGGGCACACACACACCTTTTCCCTTTATTCGTATCTGGTGTCCCTCCTCTAACTCTGTAGAAGAGGGTGGGAGTTGTCACTGGTGTTATAGTAAAACTGGTCAGAAAAATTTTAGTAAAGTAAGACACTTTTTGTTGTTTAGTTGCTAGGTCACATCTGCCTCTTTGTGACCCCATGGACTGTAGCCTTCCAGGCTCCTTCTCTCCATGGGATTTCCCAGGGAAAAATGCTGGAGTGGGTTGTCATTCCCTTCTAAATGGGACCTTCTCAACCCAGAGGTGGGAGCCAGGTCTCCTGCACTGGCAGGCAGATTCTTTCATCATTGAGCCACCAAGGGTGCCCCAAATAAGACATTAAACATATCTAAAAAAGAAGTGACCAATATTATCTGAAAGAACAAAGTTGATTGATTGGTTGGTTGTTCATTTTTGACAATGAATACCAGGCTTAATAGAAGTTTTCCACTTGCCAGCAGCACAAAGGGATAGAGTTTCAAGAGGGCAGGTGACTGAAAAAAGGTCTGAAAATGAAGGAATTCCATCCTATTATCTGAAGTCAATGGCACATTGGCCAAAAATAAATCCTTGGGAACAAAATGCATTTTTGATCACTGTTATGGTAGGCTGTAAACATAGTTGTTTTCTTTTTTTATAGCAATCTATACTAGAATTCTGTCATAGATGTAAAAATTTAAATTTGTGCTTACTTGGAGATACCTATCTGCAGAGTCATTCTTGAGGAATGAGATGGGAAGGGGAAATTAAAATAATTGGTGAACAGTTATAAGGCTGTAGTGGACAGAAGTGAATACAAATCATCTCACTTCAAGACTGGAGATCTTTCTAATATATTTCATCTGTGTTTCCAAAAGTGATAATATATTTTAAAACACTCTATAAACAGTAAAATTCTGAAAGAAATGGACAGAAGTTGTTTTTTGATATACCAGCTATCCAAAAATTTTTACTCAGCTCCAAATACTACATAATGCATTCAATTTGGTCACTTGGTGGGTGATATATCAAATTCCAATTTATAGCTGAATATTTTATATGAAAACACAAAACCAGTGGCAAATAGGATGAATGTTCTGCAAAACATGAGGCTTGACTTAGTTATATTGAATAAAATTCCACCATGCTTATATGACAGATATCCCCCAACAGAAAAAACTTAGGGAAATAAATTTATAGACTAGCTACTGCTGATCTAACTTTTGGAAGGCAACTTTTAGTTTTCAGGTAGGAATAGGTCTAGGAAAACTCTGAAAATACTCATCAGATGCATAACCAGTCATAATACCTTGATGCCAGGGTGCCAAGACTACATAGTTGAATTTATGTTCCATTATAATAATTCTACTAGCTGAAGTATTTGACACATTTATAATACATTCACTCCATATAATATTCAAATTTAACATTTAAATTTAAGTGGTCTTAAATGTTTTTTATTGTAAGCAAACTCAAAAATATTTTAAAGGAGATCTAAACTAAAGCTTCAATAAACAAAAATCAAATGAACAAGCACAGTTTCAGTGAGAGAGCTTGGAATAAGAGCAGAGATTGTCCTGTCTATATCTTAGACAGCATAGTTAAAAAGGCTGTGGTTCAAAGAACAGTTGCCAAAAGAAGAAGAAAGAAGGAAGAGAAGAAGGCAGATAAAAGGAAGAAAACTAAAAGCAGATGCAGTTCTAAATACAAGCATAGCCATGCACATGTATTGGGTTTGAGCAGGCTCTTTTGAGTTTCATACCTTGCATGACATTTAATCATTGCACTAACATAGTGTTATTATTGTTATATTCTTTATACTAAAAATGAGCAAATTTTGGAGTATCTCTTCCATAGTCTCACACCCATCAAGGGGCAGAGTCCAGAGTGACTATGCTGTTTGACCACAAAGCTCTTTTATGAAAACAAAATTGGCCTCAAGAAGAAAATATGAGGATCATTACAGCTCAGTGCAATTGAAGATGATTTCTTGGAGAAAATGAACCAAACTTAGAGGGAGAATGTGGGAGCATTTTAGATGACATGATTGACCACGTGGCATGTGGCACTTGACCAGCTGGGAAGCCGTGTGTCAATGAGAAGATGGAGCCTGACACACTGTTCCTGGACTACTATGTTGTCCCAAGTGTAAGTCATTTTATTCAGAGATTTTGTTATGTCAGTGCAGGAACTGAAATGGGATTTATTTAAGATTTCTTTTAAATGTTTTCTTCCTTGAATAAACTTATTCATAAAGCAAACACTGTAGCACACGTACACACAACACATGCTTTAGTAGTAGGAAACCATAACATAAGGTGACAGCAAAGCGAGTTTATGGATTCTAGCAAGAAATTAGTACCTGAACACTTGCCTAACATTCCGAGTCTGGAGTCTGGTTTGCTCTTTTATCTTACTGGAATATAATATGGATGTTAATAATGACTAATTGAAGCTGAGCATGTATTGTGTGTGAGACATTGTGTTTTCAAAACTTTATGTAGATGTCATGCACGTTTAATCCTGACATCAACTGCTTGAGGCTGGAGCTTCTATTATCCTTTCTTTAAGGATGAGGAAACTATCACTTATAGATTTGTTTAGCAAGTAATAGTAAAGCAACATAGTATAATAAAGATAGACTAGGCACAAATTAAGTCTTTCCACCCAATAAATGGAATGAGTTTAAAGACTATCGTGAAGAATCTGCCTTTCTATCAAGGAGATTGAATGTTGTGTCTGATAATTCTTAATGTCACATGTTCTTAGTACTTCACCTTACCTCTTAGCACCTGCTTCATACTGCAAAGCCTTAAGGGAGGGGGACACAGAGTTTATAATATAACACTGAAATTATAGCATCACTAGTTTTTAGTGAGTTAGACAGTGACATCATATTTGATGCACAAATACATTTCTGTGAGTAGTTGCAGAGAAGAAAGGAAAACTAGCATTTACACTTTTGTTGATCTGAGATTCACATTTTGCAGGGACCAGAAGGAAAATAAAATGTAAAGACACCTATAGAGTCACAGAAGAGAATCCCGGTAAGTATTTTGTTGAAATTTCTATACCAAAAATGAGCATTGGGAAGGCAATTTGACAAATTGAAAAAGGAATCAAATCTCAAGCATTTAAAAGTGATAGAATCAGTAGTACAGTAGCATGCCCCCAACACTTACCTTTCTTTTAAACTGAAAAAATGGTTTCTACAACAGTTTGTTTCATATACTGATTTATGGACAATTGTGAATTTCTCTATGGCTATCAGTAGAACAGACTCATGGAACATTTATGAATCACATGGGTCCTGAATTGCAAACATATGAGACCTAGATCCATATGATCATGTCTGCATCAGGCAGTTAACTTTACTAAGAAAGATAAAAAAAGAAAGCATGTAAAAGGTTTCATTGCCTCTTTCTCTTCTAACAAGTGAGTTTGCAGTGCCTCTCAAGTCATAGGCCTGAAGTTGGTGTTGCCATCCTCAGAGAGGGGAGTATCTCACACAGTCCACTTGAGAAAAGCAATCCTTTTGAGAGAGAAAAATACAGAAACACACAGAATTCCATTTTCCTAAGAAGAGCTGGTCTTAACCAGTTGATATTTCATCGCTGGTACCCCAAGGTTAGTCTCAGAGAGCTTGGTGCCATTGACAGGCCACTTATAATGTATGGTTAGTTGTGCAGCAAAGTGTCTGCCCACAGACCCTCTGTAATGCCTAACAGTTTTGCTATTAGGCATTTATTGCATACAGAAGTGCTGTGTCTGAGACAGAAGGCACTTAATGTGATCAACAAATAGCATCATACTGCCCTAGTGAAAATTAACTGCCCTCTGGAGATAGTGCAGTCATAGGGCAATGGGGGGTGAGGGGCATGGTTAGGACAATGTGCTGCTAACGAGAAAATGCACAGGACGTTGCCATACTTAAAACCCCTCAAAAGTACTGCAGCAGCTTTGTGGGGAAGAAGTGATGTTTATCTCTGTTAAATGTAGGTTCAATGAAAAGTATGTATAGGCCAATTAATTAGTTAATTCAGTCTGTATACATAGCAAGTGCAGGTAAAATCCAGACGCCATAACACTTCTGTGGCAATAATCTCTGCTGAAATTATTTAGACATGTGTGCCAACTTTTGTGCTTAAATGTGTGCCTTAATTTTTAGCCACGTCCCATGACATGCAGGATTTTTATGCCTTGTTGCTGTTGTTTAGTTGCTCAGTCATGTCTGACTCTTTGCAATCCCATGGACTGTATGCCCTGCCAGGCTCCTCTGTCCATGGGATTTCCCAGGCAAGAATACTGGAGTGGGTTGCCATTTCCTGCTCCAGGGGACCTTCCTGACCCAGAGATCGAACTTATGTCTCCTGCAAGTCTCCTGCATTGCAGACAGATTCTTTACCACTGAGCCACCAGGGAAACCCTTTAAATGCATGCCGTTCTGCAGTGGAAACAGAGTCCCAAGTGGCCTGGAGACTGGACTGACAGGGAAGTCCCTGCCTACACTTTAGGTACCATTTCTGTCTGCTAGCAGAGGGGGTTATCAAAATGATCATTTTTTTGCTCTGGCAAGTGAGCAAGTGCTCATGTAAGATAATGACTTGTTTCCTCCCTGTTAAAATAGCTCTGCCAGGGCACAGGGCGAGTTTTGAGTCAGCTAAGTCCTTTGAAACAGGGTACTAATTCCTATCAGAGCCCTACCTATTCAGCATTATCCTACAGAAAACAATAACCACAGGCCAGAGCAGACAAATGAAGGATCCATACATGAATTATTACAGAACTTCAGGGAAAATAGAGTGAGCATGGGGCCAGGGAAACTTCACAGTCAGAGCAGGAAGGTTGCCCACATCACACTGTGTGAACAACACAAATCACTGCATGGTGGTGGTGGGGAAAGTATCTAAAACTCCCCTTTCCTACGTCCTTTTTTTGTTTGAATATCCTCAAGACATTTTTTTTAAAGTCTGTATCTTTTCTTTTCTTTTTCATCAGATCTCACACATTAGAGGGTAGACCAAAGCCTAGGAAAAGACAAGACAGTGTTCCGGATGAGACATCTGGGCACCTGTGTTGCTAAGACAACAATTTCATAGGCAGAGGAAGGAAGAGAATGTTACTTACCAGCAAATGATTGAATCATATCTACCTCTCATAAAAACATGTTAGCTTGAACTGTTCTAGCTCAAAAGTGCCTACAGTCCTTTGGATATCCTGACTATTGTTTTGTGAATTCAGCTTTCTCTAACAAAACACAATTGATTTTAGTTTTCTTAATGTACACATACTGGTAATGGATACTTACAGAAGCCCCTTTCATTTTCTTTACTGTGTATGTGTGTGCATGCTAAGTCACTTCAGTCATGTCCAACTCTTTGCAACTCCGTGGACTATAACCCACCAGGCTCCTCTGTCAATGGAGTTTTCCAGGCAAGAAAATCGAAATGGATTGCCATTTCCTTCTCCAGGGGGTCTTCCCAACCCAGGGATTGAACCTATGTCACTTATGTCTCCTGCATTGGCCGGCAGGTTCTTTAACACTAGCACCACCTGTGTTACTATATTATAGCACCATCTGTATATACTATACATTATATGTATATAGTGTGTGTGTATATATATTTTAATATATATATTATATACTATATTACTATAATATAGCACCATCTATATTGCTAGATATATATATTTATACAAAGATGTTGATGTTCCATACAGATCCATATTTCCAACACCTGTTGAAACTGAAAGAAGATGCATGCTTTCAAAACAGTTTTACTATCCTGGACATTCACGTCTTTAACTTTGATGATTAATCCCATATCCAGTACTTTCCCCAAAGTTCTGTAAATGCTAGTATAAGTTTCATAAACTGAAATACATTGCTGTAAGATGAAGAGAATATTATTGCTAATGATGCCCCTTAATGCACTTATAATTTCCTTCTAAGAGTCATTGACTGAGGGACATTCCCAAGCCATATGGATATATATTCTCTAGTCATTTTGGAAAATCCGATGTGAACACTGGTATTCTCATGTTTCCCTATTGGCTGCATGAGGAGCACAGAATGCCCTCAGTTTGGTGTTTTTCTTTTTTTTTTTTTTTTTTAATCATCTTCAGAGAGGGCCAATGTGGCATGCAAAATGAACTCCCTTCAAAGTCAACATTTCTTGGGAATGGTTTTGCACGACGTTTAGGTTTATTTTCCATTTGGCTTGGATCATTAGGTCTTCTAAATTGTCATCATTCAAGACATTTTTATAACTTTGTGCTGAGTGGCTGCTCCTGGAAAATTCTTGGTCCCACTTTACACCTTAACACGCAAATCTCCATCGTCAGGATCTCCAAGCAGTAAGAAGAATTAGCTTGTGAATGTGGAAAAGGAAGAGGCTCCAGGGGAGTTTATCACAGACTAAGGCATTTGTACTCTGATGGAGCAAGTAGGAATATTGCAAAAACTCTTCTGATTCTGATTCCTTGGCAAAGACAGGAACTTGAAGCCAGATGAATTATTTATAACTATGGAGGGAGATCTTTGATAGCTATATCATAAACTTTTGAGGAATCTTATATAACTCTAAAATAAAATTTTGTAGGTATCTTTGACATTTCTAAACTATTTACTGTCAACTGTGATTAGTTGCCAATTTCTGTTCATTTATAACATTACAGTTCACTGCAGGTCTAGGTGCCAGTCATTACAAAGTAGACTTTACATCTGTTGTCATATTTTAGTAATTTACAGCTGGTCCCTGAATAGTGTCCTTATTTTAGAGATGAGATCTGGGACTTGAAAAGAGCTGATGATTCTTCTTGAGGTCATAATGTCAGTAAGCTGAGGATCAGGGAAATCACTGGAGCTCCGTTTATCTCTCTAAAGCCTGTGTTTATCCTTTTTTGCCACACTGCTTTGAATTCATTCTTTTTCACTGTCTCATTCCTTTCATCTTCCTCTGGTTCCTTCAAGCCTTTGTCTCTTATTTCTGTAAAATTATCACTTTTCTTTGCAAGACTTTTCTATACCCAGTGACTCCCTACTCCAAAGCTATGTTCACCATTGTCTATACAATTCCTCTGATGCAGAGTTCAGCTATATTACCCATCCTCTGATCAAAAATTTTTGAATGATTAGTTCATTGATATTTAAAGAATAAAATGTGAAATATTTATCCTGACATAAGAGACCAATTATGAAGTTAATTCCAAACACTGTGTTACACAGCTGTCTTTCACCTTTACATTTCATTCAACTAGAAGGGCAGGTCTGATGTATAAACCGTGCATCTCATGTATATTCTGATGTCACATCTTTTTCTTTCTTCCCAAATCTATATAATGGCAAACCAATCTCAGTTATAATGCCTCCTCTTTCACCTCACTGTAACTGGAAGTTCTCTATTGTCTTTAAATTCCCATAAAATTTGTTCTGTTTCTCAATTATGAACTTCATTATTTTTCACTTTACAACACTGTATATATGTGTGTGTGTGTGTATGTGTGTGTGTGTGTGTGTGTGTGTGTGTGTGTGTGTATAGTCTACTCTATTAAGCAAAGAGATTTTTAAATAACTGAGTGAGACTTTTGACTCTCTTATCTACACTTACATGTTTCAATCTGGCCCATCCCACCACCTGAGTTACCTACCCTCCCACCTCCAAGTTAGCGCACTTGATTTCACTTACCTCATTGAGTTCTACCAGTTCTGAGTGAGGTTGGGCCTCCAGTGTACCCTAGAGTGACCAATAATCCCTGCTTGCCTGGGACAGCCCCAGTTTTACTGGGATCAACTTCTATCTGATTAGTGACCTATACCTTACTTTTCTAGCCTCTTCATGGTATTCTTTTCTCCAAGATCTGCCACTAGAGCCTGGCCAATTTTTTTCTTCCATAATATTCCCCTTGCATCATATTTTTTTTTTCCTATTCACAGGTTTACACTTTTACCCTTTGTATGTTATATCAAGGGAATTATTATGGAAGAGAAAAAGTGATCAGTCTATATTTGCAGAACTAGGAGAATGATTGTTTTCAATGATGTCTAATCAAGATGTTTCTAGCATTACACAGATCATAAAGATTTTTCAACTCTGTGCATAGTGATCACTAGTCTAATTCTGATATCCAAAGTTTAGAATTCCAAATCTAATTTGTCTTTTTTTTTTTCTTTAATCTTGAGAAAGGCTGCCATAATTGAGACAATTCAAAGAACAAACCTTTGGGTGTAGGGCCACCTAAGATGGATGGGTCATTGTGGAGAGTGCTGACAAAAACATGGTCCACTGGAGAAGATAATGGCAAATCATGTCAGTATTATTGCCTTGAGAACCCCATGAAGAGTATGAAAAGCCAAAAAGATATGACACTGAAAGATGAGCTCCCTAGATCAGTAGGTGCCCAATATACTACTGGAGAAGAGGGGAGAAATAACTCCAGAAAGAATGAAGAGACAGAGCCAAAGCAAAAATAACACCCAGTTGTGGATGTGACTGGTGACAGAAGTAAAGGCTGATGCTGTAAAGAACAATACTAGATAGGAACCTGGAATATTAGGGCTGTGAACCAAGGTAAAACAGAAGTGGTCAATCAGGAGATGACAAGAATGAACATCAACTTTTTAGAAAGCAGTGAACTAAAATGGACTTGAATAGGCGAATTTCATTCAGATGACCATTATATCTACGACTGTGGGCAAGAATCATTTAGAAGAAATGGAGTAGCCCTCATAATCAACAAGAGTCTGAAATGCAGTACTTGGGAGCAACTCAAAAATGACAGAAAGATCTCTGTTCATTTCCAAAGCAAACCATTCAAAATCACAGTAATCCAAGTCTATGCCCCAACTAGTAATGCTGAAGTTGAACAGTTGTATGAAGATCTACAAGGCCTTCTAGAACTAACACCCAACCACTCTATACTGGCAGGCTTTTCATCATAGGGGACTAGAATGCAAAAGTAGGAAGTCCAGAGATACCTGGAGTAACAGGCAAATATGGCATTGGGAGTACAAAATTAAGCAGGGCAAAGGCTAACACAGTTTATCAAGAGAATGCACTGATCACAGCAAATACCCTCTTCCAACAACACAAGAGAGACTCTACACAATGACATCACCAGGTGGTCAATACTGAAATCATATTAATCATATTCTTTTCAGTCACAGATGGAGAAGCCCCATACAGTCAGGAAAAACAAGACGAGAAGCTGACTATGGCTCAGATCATGAGCTCCTTATTGCCAAATTCAGACTTAAATTGAAGAAAGTAGGAAAAAACTCTAGTCCATTCAGGTATGATCTAAATCAAACCCCTTACAGTTATACAGTGCCTGAAAACCTGCGGACAGAGGTTCATGACATTGTATAGGACACAGTGATCAAGACCATCCCCAAGAAGAAGAAATGCAAAAAGGCAAAATCTTTGTCTGAGGAGGCTTTATAAAGAGCTGAGGAAAGAAGAGAAGCTAAAGGCAAAGGATAAAAGGAAACATACCTATTTGAATGCAGAGTTTCAAAGAATAGAAATTAGAGATAAGAAAGCCTTCCACAGTAATCAATGCAAAGAAATAGAGGAAAATCATAGAATGGAAAAAAACAACAGGGATCTCCTCAAGAAAATTAGAGATACCAAGGAAATATGTCATGGAAATATGGGCACAATACTGCAGCCATGAAATTAAAAGACCTTTACTCCTTGGAAGGAATGCTATAACCAAGCTAGACAGCATATTAAAAAGCAGAGACATTACTTGGTCAACAAAGGTCCATTTTGTCAAGACTATGGTTTTTCCAGTAGTCATGTATGGATGTGACAGTTGGATTATAAAGAAAGCTGAGCACCGAAGAATTGATGCTTTTGAATTGTGCTGTTGGGAAAGACTTTGAGAGTCCCTTTCACTACAAGGAGATCAAACCAGCCAACTCTAAAGGAAATTAGTCAGGGATATTGATTGGAAGGACTGATGCTGAAGCTGAAACATCAATTCTTTGGCTACCGGATGCTAACAACTGACTCTTTGGAAAAGACCTTGATACTGGGAGAAATTGAAGGCAGTAGGAGAAGGGGCACAGAAGGCAATGGCACCCCACTCCAGTGTTCTTGCGTGGAGAATCCCAGGGACAAGGGAGCCTGGTGAGCTGCCATGTATGGGGTCTCACAGAGTCAGACACGACTGAAGCAAATTAGCAGCAGCAGCAGCAGCAGGAGAAGAGAACAAAAGAGGATGAGATGGTTGGATGGCATCACCAACTCAATGGACATGAGTTTGAGCAAGCTCCAGGAATTGATGGTAGAGAGGGAAGCCTGGTGTGCTGCAGTCCATGGGGTGCAAAGAGTTGGACAAGACTGAGATACCGAACCCAAAGAACAAACTTTTAGTGGGTTGGTCATTGTTTGTGAATTTCAGACTCTACACCTGGGAAATGTTATGAATTACAATTTCATTTTGGCTTCTTGGAGAGAATTAAACAAAGTAGGAAAAAATCAGATATTTCAGTGCTTAGTGCATTATAAATGTTCAATTCGGTTCAGTCGCTCAGTCTTGTCTGACTCTTTGTGACCCGCTGAACTGCAGCATGCCAGGTCTCCCTGTCCATCACCAACTCCCGAAATTTACTCAAACTCATGTCCATCTCATCATTGGTGCCATCCAACCATCTCATCCTCTGTCATCCCCTTCTCCTCCTGCCCTCAATCTTTCCCAGCATCAGGGGCTTTTCACATGAGTCAGTTCTTCACATCTGGTGGCCAAAGTATTGGAGTTTCAGCTTCAGCATCAGTCCTTCCAGTGAATATTCAGGACTGATTTATTTTAGGATGAACTGGTTGGATCTTCTTGCAGCCCAAGGGAGTCTCAAGTGAATCATAATTTGTCATAAAAAGTGTCATTAACAAAAAGAGGAGATGCCTAGTTTTTAAGTGACACTAACTTTAAGCTGTGCACCTCTCAGGGGCCTCCTCTTAGAGGGCAGGCATGGAGGAGTCACACAAGACCAAGAGGAAAGGAGGAACACTCACAAGATTCCCATTTCCTTGGTTTGGGTAAACTAATCCCCTTCCCATTCTGCTTGTGATTCTTTCCACTTCAATCCTTTTTGCTAATTTAATAGAATATACTGTGATGAGGTTCAGCCTGAAATGTGTTATATAGTGAAATGAAGCTAAATATCTGAATCTACATCTAAAAATAAAATTTCCCACAGGGCAAAGAATAGGATGAGGCAAGTGAGGTATGCAACTTAAAGTTCCAAAAGAATTGTCATGAAGATAATACAATAACTTTAAAAATCAAAATGATTGCAAAAGTTATGATGAACAATAAGTAAAATTTTAAAATGGAGATATGATACTTATTACTGATTTTTCCTTTTGCCCTAGGCTCCAGTATGTCCTATACCATTGATCTCCTGGTAAAACACAGAGAAAGTATAAAAGAAGCTAGACTACTGAAAATACATTTTAGAAGTTATTATATAAACTACATGGATGAAAAGTATTCCCATGGTGAATTCAGCTTAGAATTTTATATATTTGCTTTCTATAAGCAAAGTGAAGAGGACTGTTTTCAGTAGACCTTGTGCTGATTATTGCCCCTGAAATAGGTGACAACAAGTCCTCTTCATTCAGGGGAACTGGAGATGGTTCTCATGTTTGCCTGGCATCTGTTAGGAACACAGAGCTCCACATATATGACCTTATTTTATCTTCTAACAATTTGTCACTATTTTAGACATCAAGAAACTGAAGTTCTTGGAGGCAAAATAGCTTTCCCAAGTGAGAAGTATCTTAATTTATCAAGATTTGTCTCACATCTAACCAAGTGACATCTCTGTGTTGTGTGCTGTGCTCAGTTACTCAGTCGTGTTAGACTCTTGTGACCCCATGGACTATAGTCCACCAGGCTTCTCTGTCCATGGGATTTCCCAGGCAAGAACACTGGAACAGGTTGCCATTTCCTACTCCAGGGGATTGTCCCAACCCAGGAATTGAATCCATGACTCTTATGCCTCTTGTATTGGTAAAAGTATTCTTTACCACTGTGTCACCTTTATTTAGATTTTCTTCATGTCTTCAAGAAGAGTCAAATTGAAGATGTCTAATTATACCACCAGTCTGATCTTACACATTCATTTATGCTTTCTCTCTCTCTCTCTCACTCATTCACTCTGACTAGCTTATAGGACTTGACAAATGTTTCTCCCAGTACATTTTCTACACCATCTCTTGTTTTACAACTTGATTCTTCTCAATACCCCACTAAGCATATACTTTAAAATTCTGGAGCATATATCCTCACTGACCTGTAATAATTTCATAGATATTCTTTGTATTTCTTGTTAAATAGCTCTTCATATTTCTTAAGTAATTCTTAAATAAGAAATCGATCTCATACTATTTCAATATTGTTCTCACTGTATACCAGTAGAGTGTTACAGAAAGCACTCTGTAAGTTTGGCTTGGGAAATAAATGATTGAGTGAATATTTCACTTAGTATTTGTATGATTGTTCTATGATAGCTTATTTGAATATGGAAAGGAGATTAACTTTATCTTATCAAAGAACTCTATATAGATGATAAGATTTTTAATATCTTCTAGACAGTAGGGCTGAGTGTCTTTATTTTGCCAAATGAAGATTTACTTTTTCAATAGGGTGAACCTCACTATGGCCTTGAATTGTCAGCAGTCTTGCCAAGTGACTTCAGCTAGCTAAAAGGATCTGCCCTTGGCCCTCTGCCACAGTGCACTGCAATGATGACATAACCACTTCTAGAGAAATGACTTAACATGTGAAGTGAATGAAAGATCTCAGGGTCCTAGGATGTCATTTTGCAAATTACATTCTTAGTGCTACAGTTTTTCCTATAAAAGTCTGAGAGGGTTGAGTTGTCTCTGGTGAATTACAAGTCGTTGCCTTAGCAAAATTTACTCAACAGTGGTAACACTGAAATGGAGAGAATGGACAAGCTGGAAAGTAAATGATGGTTGAATAAACGCAGTGGTGGAAACCTTGGTCTGTCTTTTGTAGAAGAGATTCAGTTAAAAAAAAATATCTGTTATTGCAGAAAAAAGAAGCAACAAAGAACAATGCACTTCTCATAGATTTTCACATCTCGCTCTGACCTCTAAAGGTTATCTGCAGTAAAAGAATATTTAACAAAATTTTCAAAAGGAGTTAATGCATTTCTCCATAAGTTGTAAAGTTTTTGTTGTTTTAAGATCCATTTGACTTATGATTTTTTGTCAGTTTCCTTCATAAAACCACAAAACTCCAATCTCTCACAGGTGGATTTGATGTTTTGAAATCTGTGGGTGCCAGGGTCCAGCCTAGGTGGGTCCGGGGGTCTTGAGGGATGAGTGGTGTCGGCGGAAGAATTGAGCTGAGTTGATGTGTGGTGATGGAGCAGTCTCTCTTTATTGCTGTTAGTTTTGTGAGGTGATGGAGAAGTCTCTAGTTTATTGTTGTTGGTTTACAGTTTTATAGCCAAAAGACATCCCCATTACATCATTACATCACCTATCATTCTATACAATTTTTTGTTTTCTACCTTCCATAGCAACCTTATCATTGAGCTCATTCCCCAATCTATCATGAGACATTCCCTTTGCAGAAGTCAGATTTTTATGTAATTAGATTTAACAATAATATGTTTACTATTTGAATGTCTTCAGTATACTTCATTCAATCATGATAAGTACATCAACCTAAGTAGAAAGGTTACATTTCTCTTATCAGGTACATCTATATAGAAGCTAGAGGGAAGGGCTTAAGCTTGAGACTGTTTATTCTAGTAATCTACTTCATTTCTTAGAGAAAAGAGGACAAAGAGACAGTTTAGAAAGAGGAAAGAGGACTAAGACAGTTTAGAAAGAGGAAAGAGGACTAAGAGACTGTCTAACAGCACTGCTTTAGCAATAAAACCCTATTAACCTTATAGCCACTATAATGAATTCCTATGTCTACATTATCCTAAAGCAATCAATATCTCCAACTATGCTGGCCACAGTTATGAGCATTCCTAAGTCCCAATCCAGCCTGATTTCTTCAAGGAAGGGAGCCTCCTCCGTGGAGTGGTCGGGCGAGTGGGAGGTGGAAAGGTGACCCAAGTACGAGCCCTTACGGTGGTGGCCTTGCCATGACCCTCAGAGAACTCTTGGTAAACTCCCCAGGAAGGAGTAGTAATCTATTAAAATGTCCCTTTCATTCCTCCTTAGCCCCCGGGGAAGGTGATCCACCTTCCCGGATCCTCTGGTCGATAAGGTCTGGGGGGATTATCTCAGGACGAATTCTTTCCAACTGGGACTGACCTACTGAGATGAGCCAATGTTCCGAGCATGGACAGAACTCCCAAGAAAAATACCAAGGGGGGTGGGGGGGCTTGCCCAGAATGTCCGATAAAGAAAGTCAGCTTTGCAATTTCTTTCTTAGTTTCGTGACCTTGTCATCTGATCAAGGGGGCATCCTGACGCCTCCAGGCATGTGGGCAGTCTGATACAATTCCCCACTCTTTCTTAGTATTCCTATGAAGACCTGAGATCAAAATATAGTGCAGACCAGGATGAAGAAAAAAAAAAAAAAAACTATATCCTTTGCTGTAGACTCAGGAAACTCATACCAGGGCTCTGTCACAACCTAGAGGAGTGAGATGGGGAAGGAGGTGGGAGGAAGGTTCAAGAGGGAGGGGGCATGTGTATACTTAATGGCCGATACATGTTGATGTATGACAGAAACCAACACAGTATTGTAAAGCTATTATCTCTCAATCAAAAGTAAATACATAAATAAAGAAATAAGCAAACAACAACAAAATAAATATCTTTGCCATGATGCTGGAAGAAAAATTTGTGATAAACTTTTAAGCTTCTGAGGATGGCTCTGATGGAGTAAAAGGGGAAGTAAAAAATCTAAAATAAAATGAAGATGCTTATTCAGCAGTCGATACCTGGAGTTGGGAGGGTAAACAATCATACTGGTGGGTTTGATTGTGAATTTCAGGCCCAAGCCAAGTCAGCTAAGATGAAAAACTGATTTGGGAGCAACTTTAGGGGCTTGGAAGACAGTTTGAGGACATTGGAGGACTCCAGGTCTAATTGGTAGTGAATGATACTCAAAAATAAAATGATGCTGGAAAAAGAAATCACTTATCCATCATGTATTCTTTCAATAAATATTTATTGACCACTTATGGACCAGGCTGTATTCTTGGCTTGAGGAGTAAGTTGGATAAGGAGCTGATTTCTAAGTTCTGTGTGTGAGAGTCTAAGTATTTCTTCCTCTGTGGAGACTAATGACTACAGAAGGGGACCCAGAGCATCTAGGTAACAGTCTTGAATTAATGAGGGGAGAAGGCAGAGGTGAAAAAGTGAACAGGGATTAGGTAGTAGAAGTGGGGCAGGGAATAGCCCTGTATACATTCTAGCAATTACTGAGGTAAATTTACCTTACATATTCCTGTGATCTCAACTCATAATTTTCTAAAATAGGATACTTTGAATAAAAATTTATAATGCACAAAAAAACAAATGTTATTTTAGTTTCTAGATATTTCATATCCCCAAACTGTATGTGTATGTGTTTTTGTATCTTAACTTATCCCCGATAGTCACTTTTCTCTCATTATCAATAGGAATTAAAACTTGGTTTGTGTGGACTCTGTATATTGAAGTCAATTTTTTTCTGTTTTCTTAGTATTTTGGTATTTAAAATATAGGTAATTTTTTACCTGTTCTTTATATATTCTGTAGGATATATGTGAACTAGTTTTGTTAACTGTTTTGTTATCCATAAACATTTCTGATACGATATGAAATATTTAATACTACTACATATAGAAAATTGAGCACCAGATCCTAAAATTCTATGATGTGATTTGAAATACATATAAATGTCAGGCATGCACAGTCAAGGAATCACTTGTGAGAGTAGACACACCATGACTATCAGAGGATTAAGAATCTGAAGCTTTAAGAATAATTTCACTTATTTTTAAATTTTAGCATGAATGTCTTAGGTTACATGTAAAAAATCAGCTATTACATAACCTGCCAAAGCTTTGAAAAATAATTAATCTGAATTAGTGATTGAATAGTAAATTTATTTTGTGTTTAAAATGTATAAATATATTTAGGTGTAAAAGTAATAAGATTATGCTAGATTGACCCTTCTTTAAATTTTATAACAGCATAGTTATAATATGAAGATAAACTAATCTAACTCCAAAATAATGAAAAAAATGTTGTATCTAATGAAGTCCTCTGAAAAGCAAAGTTGGAAGCCATATTTATTGTCCACAACACAACTAACAATTAACTTTTTAAAGTATTTACTGTATTGAAAACTGCTTTTTTAAAAACACTTTTATTTATTTATTTATTTTGGCTATACTTTGCAGCATGTGGGATATTAATCCCAGACCAGAGATCGAACCAGTGCCCTTAATAGTGGAAGTACAGAGTCTTAATCACTGGACTACCAAGGAAGTCCCAACAATCAATTTTTAAGTCAGTGCCTTAATGCCCCACTAATCATGACAAATAACCTTCTTCATAATCTCCAATTACTGTTGTTTGATAACCTAAATTCAGCCATTTAGTCTTTCTTATTTTTCACTTTCCTTTTTCCATCTACCAGCACCTTCTGGAGACATTATTTCTAACTGTTTCTTGTGCTAAATCAGTTTAGGCAACAAACAAGTGGGCAGATTGGGAAAAGGAGATGATCCTGTGAGTCACTGTGATGTCACTGCAGCGTGATCACCTGAGCCTTTTCTAGCTGTAGTACAGGTACCGTATCTTTTCACCAGCACCTCCTGCCTTCTCCCCCCTCCTCCCACACACACTCCAGACCTTGAAGGACACAAAGAGCAACTGCCAGAAATGTCACTATTCTTTAATATAGTTCTTCTATCGTTGGGAACAAAATTATATCCCTGTTAATTAGACTCAAGATCATTAAAAAAAAATCATACAACAAGGTAATAGCCTTTTATGTGCTCTCTATAAAATGATTGATCAGAAAAACAGAAAATATACTTTTCTACCTTCTCTATTTCTCTATCTGTGGAATCTAGTTATATAACTTGGGGCATAATTTACCATATCCTATGGCCTGTGCATGAATTTTAGACTTTTTAAAAAATTCAGACCTATTAGTGCCATCCATCCACGTTGTCAAGACCAATGGCATGCCTGTGAACTAGGCTGTATCTGTTGTCTCTACCTAAGGGTACCCTTTTCCTTTTCTACCGCTCATTTTCAGGCTTCCATTAGTATAACACAGTGCTCTTTACTGCAGAACATTGCTCAGATCTATCTCCCTGAATCAGGACATGTGACGCCAAACTTCATTATTTAACTTAGGTCCAGAATTAGCCTTTTTTGTTAGCAATTCCACTTGACCTCCCTTTCACCTAAGTACACTTAGTTCTGCCTTCCTGTTTAATGTGTGACCTGCTTCTCAGCAAATTTGACATCAACTGGGAGCTTCTTAGGAATTCACTGGCAAGAACCTTCTACTGAGGGAGAATCTGTATTTTATGGAGATTATTCAGAATCCATTTGCTCTTGAAAGTTTGAGAAGCATTGGTTCTGGGGGGTTAATGGTAGATATTAATTTTAGAATTAAACTCCCAGACCGAATTGGCTATTCAAATGCCTACAAAGAGACATAAAAACAAGTGAATGTGAGAAGACATTCAGATATAAAAGCAGGCAGGAGTAATGGGGAGTGAGAAGTATGTTTTATAAATGTTTTACATGACGTGGTTCAGAAGACATTTGCTTTGTTGACACTGTCAGTCAGAAAAGTGGACACTAGGTCTGTTTGATCTTCCAAATTTCAGGAGAGAAAATAATGATTAATATGTAGAGTCTTCAGTTATTTGCATACTGGAATATTAGTTACATTTTTTTAAAAACTGTGAGAGCCTAACACCCATCTGCCTGCTGCAAATGGATCATTGGCCACTAGTATTTAACCACTGTTGTAAGGGATATTTTCACATTAAAAGTGAACATTTAAAAATGTCTCAGATTTGAGTGGATATTTTAATTAATACTTTGGATAATTTTAGAAAATTTCTTAAGAAATCAAGATCCTAAATATAACTGTTGGAAAACAAACAACAACAACAACAACAACAACAAAAACTACAAAGCTAAACTACAGGGTGTCTTTATGACTTCATTTAGTAAAGAGAACCAGGGGTGGCTTCCTTCAGAAATTAAAGGAATAGCTAAGTTCTGATGGATGAGAAAAATATTTAAGCAATAGAGAGTAGAAGTAGACAAGGAGATGTGGAAAATTTTCCAGGGGAGTGAATAATGGCCTGAGACAGGAAGAAGTTGATATATTTGAGGAACTGGAAGAAAGACCTGATAACTGGAGCTTGACTTGTGATAACGGCACAAAATGGTTAAATCATGGAATTCACCTTGTGTTCTTAGCATTTGCCTCTTTACCTTATGTTAAGTAAATGAGAGGAAAAATTTGTGACTTGTAATGTGGTTCATTGAAACTTAATTTCTCAAATATAGGTTAATGATTATATTCTGTTGGCCAACAAATATCTCTCTCTCACGTAAGGGAACATTAAGTGAATTATGAATTTTCATCTGAAAAATTGGGCTTCCAGATGGCAATGATGGTAAAGAATCTGCCTTCCAATGCAGGAGACATAAGAGATTCAGGTTCAGTCACTGGGTAGGGAAGATCCCCTGGAGGAGGGCATGGAAACCCACTCCAGTATTCTTGCGTGGATAATCCCATGGACAGAGGAGCCTGGTGGACTACAGTCCCTGGGGTTACAAAGAGTAGGACATGCCTGTGGAAAAATTATAGTCTTCCCCAACAGTCTAATTTTAAATGCAGCCCTGTTTTGAAGAAAGTGAAAGGCATTTCTTTCCTTGAAATCCTCAGCCAGCCTTTCATCTGCAAGGATACTCTAACTAGAAACTGATTATTGTTGAAAATGAGCATGTCTCCAGAAGTGCAAAATAAAGGGATTAGTAAGTTCTTCCTGATAGATATCCCTTGCTTGCCTTATCTGGTGCCAAAATCTTAACCACTGAATAGCAGATTCTTTACCAGCTGAGCCACAATGGAAGCCCTCAAATACTGGAGTGAGTAGCCTATCCCTTCTTCCTGACCCAGGAATCAAACCTGGGTCTCCTGCATTGCAGGCAGATTCTTTACCAACCAAGCTATCAGGGAAGCCTGAAGCTCCTTCACCAGTAAAATAAGCAAACCTTCATAGTTTTATTGTATTTATTATGTAAAACAATGTGTTTACAGTCCTTATTAAAAGACAATGGGCTTCTCTGGTGGCTTATATGGTAAAGAATCTGCCTGCAATGCAGGAAACCCAGGTTGTTCAATCCCTGGGTCAAGCAGATCGCTTGGAGAAGGGAATGACTACCCACTCCAGTGTTCTTGCCTGGAGAATCCCATGGACAGAGCAGCCTCGTGGACTACAGTCTATAGGGTCGCGAAAAGTTGGACATGACTGAGAAGACTAGCAGTATATGACAGTATCAAAATATATGAATTATTCTCCCTGGACAAATTGAAGTCAAAGAAGTATTTAAATAGATTTTCAATTGTTTTTTAAATAATCTAATATATGATTTGATGATCTGAGCTTTAGTATATATTATCTACTTCTATATTAAAATCCTAAAAAGGAAATTCATCTTCTTAGAACCTGTACTCAAAATGTAGTCTTGTGATTTTTCTTTGGGAAATTGTTGGATATTCAGAATCTCAGATATTGCATCATTTATAATGAATCTGAATGTGAGCTGTACCAAGATTTCCAGGCAACTTGACATTCACATTCAAGTTTGACACATGCTAATCCAAAGGGTTGTATTGCTGTCCTCCAGTTTAGCTTCTTAAGAGTCAGCTCTGAAGTAGAAATGAGGTATGTACCCACTCAGAACTAGAAATGTTGCGATCAGAGCTCTGGTGGACTTCATTTGCTAATGCTTCCTCATGATTTCTATTAAAAATGATTGCTCTTCTGGGTTATTTTCAAATCAGCTCGTCTTTTCCTCTGTGTGACTTTCTGGGTTCTATATCAGTACTAACGTTACTTCTCTCAACTCCTTTGGAAGCTTTGCTGCTTTGCCAGGACTTAATTGGGTACTCTGCACACTTCTATCCCTGGCCCGCCTTCCTATTGATTATCTTCTCTGATTCATTCCAACTTTCCTCCTCTATACAGTATGTATGGGGAGAGTGAATGAGATAAAAGAAAAAAGAAGAGCCAAAAAATGATTGCTTAAAGTGTTAAAGAAGCTCAAAACAGGATTTTGAAGAATATGAATTCATGGTATGTGCTAAGACAAGAGACCCAGTGAAAGAAAATGATAAAAATTATATGAGGGATAGTCTCTTCTGTCAATATTCTCAATATATGTATATGACTGTATGTGTAACTACACAGAAGTTATGTATGTTGAAGAGAATTTGAGGATGCTTGTGAATCTCATCCAAATTACCCCCTTTTATTAGTTTTTTCATGGATTATGTAATAATTTTATTTTTTCAGGCAATCAAACCAATTCCTCTCTGTGTTATTCTATATTCAAATATATATGTGCAGATAAATGAATGAATATGATTATAATTGAAATAAATGTATCCTTACAATCACTCTCCATCCTTTTTGCAGTTACTTTTATTTCCATATAGAATTCTATCTCATGATTGTTTAAAGAGAATCATCTGCAGCATAGTCCCTTTAGGGAATGAATTCTTATGTCTTGAAGTGTACTGAAAGGTACAGATTGATTACAACCTCTGTTTTACCTCTTGGATCAGTAGGTGATAAATTGTTCTCCTTTGGCCTCCACAAGGCTTCACTGCAGGTTGATGCATATTTACCCTGGAGGGCACTGCTGAGCAGAAATTATTTACAGTTGTTAGAAAGTTAGGCATTATATTTCAAGGAAGAAAAAGGTCTTTTAACAACTTCGGTATATGTATACATCATGTTTGCATCAGTAATTTTCTCTTTTGCCTTCACACTCTTTCTGGAAATTCTGTCCTGGGAAACTGAGTATGAACATGTAGCTCAGTCATGTCTGACTCCTCTGTCCATAGGATTTCCCCAGCAAGAATTCTGAAATAGGTTGCCATTTCCTCCTCCAGGGGATCCTCCTGACCCAGGGATCAAACTTGCGTCTCCTGCACCATCAGGTGGATTCTTTACCGCTTGAGTCATCAGGGAAGTTGAGAGCTAAAGTGTATACGTCAATGTACAACTCTCCTGCTTAAGAAACTTAGAATTATAACCCATTACGTGCTACTGAGGTTTGCATGTCTGTTATTGCCCCATTGACTTTGCTTGCCGGGGTCCAGCCCCAGCGGGGTCCTGGAGTCTTGAGGGATGAGTGGCGTCGGCGGAAGAAGAACTGAGCTGAGTTGATGTATGGTGATGGAGCAGTCTCTCGTTTATTGTTGTTGGTTTACAGTTTTATAGCCAAAAGACATCCCCATTATATCATTACATCACCTATCATTCTATACAATTTTTTGTTTTCTACTTTCCATAGCAACCTTATCATTGAGTTCATTCCCCAAACTATCATGAAACATTCCCTTTGCAGAAGTCAGATTTTTATGTAATTAGATTTAACAATAGTATGTTTACCATTTGAATGTCTTCAGTATACTTCATTCAATCATGATAAGTACATCAACCTAAGTAGAAAGGTTACATTTCTCTTATCAGGTACATCTATATAGAAGCTAGAGGGAAGGGCTAAAGCTTGAGACTGTTTATTCTAGTAACCTACTTCAGTTCTTATGAGAAAAGAGGAAAGAGGACAAAGAGACAGTTTAGAGAGAGGAAAGAGGACTAAGAGACAGTCAATCAGCACTGCTTTAGCAATAAAACCCTATTAACCTTATAACTTATAATGAATTCCTATGTCTACATTATCCTAAAGCATTCAATATCTCCAACTATGCTGGCCACAATTATGAGCATTCCTAAGTCTCAATTGAGCCTGATTTCTTCAAGGAAGCGAGCTTCCTCCGTGGAGTGGTCAGGGGAGTGGGAGGTGGAAAGGTGACCCAAGTACGAGCCTTTCTGGTGGTGGCCTTGCCATAACCCCCAGAGAACTCTTGGTAAACTTCCCAGTAATTAGTAGGAGGAGTAGTAGTCTATTTAAATGTCCCTTTCATTCCTCCTTAGCCCCTGGGGAAGGTGATCCACCTCCCCGGATCCTCTGGTTGATAAGGTCTGGGGGGATAATCTCAGGACAAATTCTTTTCAACCGTGACTGACCTACGGAGATGAGCTAATGTTCCGAGCATGGACAGAACTTCCAAGAAAAATACCAGGGTGGGGCTTGCCCAGGATGCCCTGATAAAGAAAGTCAGCTTTGCAATTTCTTTCTTAGTCTCGTGACCTTGTCATCCGAACAAGGGGGCATCCTGACGGCTCCCGGCATTTGTTCTTATACTTTTGTAAATAATATCTGACCATGTCACTTCTATGCCCCACCTCCATACTTAAAATGGGCCATGACAAAAATGAATGAATGAAGTTAATATAAAGAAGCTAATGATCAGACTTGGAAATTACCTGAAGAACATTGTCATACACTGGCTTGAATTCTGTTGACATTCATACTCATTATTTTTGGATGCATCAATGGTAACATTTGTTAGAAATGGGGAAGGATGTAAATACAGTGTTTTTAAAATTTATGATTAATTAAGTTCACCTTAACAGACACTCCAAACACATCTGATTTGCTATTTTATTTTGTAATTACACTATTAATTGTGTCAAAGTTTCAAATATGATAAGCAGTCACATGGTGATAATCTCATGTATCTGATACAGAATTGACTCAACAAATGAAATCAAGAATTGCATGGATTCACATCTGGTGCACTAAATGTCAGAGCAGGACAAGTGCCCAGAGACACCATTGGCCAACGAGCAACTATTCATTTTATTTTTTTGATCCAAGTCCATATTTATGTGAAGCTTCTAAAGGAACTGATAAAAACTGGTTTTTGTATTGTTTTACTTGCCTTTATTTCTTATTTGTTCATTCTTTTTTTAAAAACTTACACTTTGAAAGACTCTATCTATTGGGTACTATGACATAAAAAAAAAAAAAAAAAAGGTGAAATAGAGCTGTATCCGGAGCTCAGATTACTTTCAGTGTTGTAGAGAAATGTTACATACTCAAAAAAACTGTCAGTAAAGGTAGAGGAATAAGGAGCATGCCTCTATCTTGAGTGTCATGAGGAGAAAAGACGGGGTCCAGAGAAGGCTACCTGGTTACTATTATAGCTCCATTATACTGTGAAAGTTTATCAAAATCCTTACACCTCAGTTGCTTTCTTTATAAAATAATGTTAAGATTACTTACATTTTATTATTTTGATGATTGGGTGAGACAAAATATGCAAAGATCTTCAAAGACTCTCTAAGTGATTAAAGCACAGAGATATTTCCATTTTGAGCCAAAAGAGCTCAAAATTTGCTCAGGTGTGATAATAAATTTTAATAACTAGAAATATTTTTCCTCTAGTTTAAGAAAAAGGCATTCAAACTTTGCATCTTGCATACCATGGGACTAGACTGACTGTCTTGACTCAAATCCAGATTCAGTTACTGGTCAACTATTATAAGTTGTTCTATGGATGTTAAACTTTCTTAATATTTTACTTCCATCCCTTAAGAGAGTCATATGTACTCTATAGTGATGAATCAGCTCAGGATATTAAACATTTGGTAAATTTAACATTCATCCAGTAATGCAGCCACTTTGATGATGAATATGGATATGAGTGATGATTGGAATATGATGATCCAATGGAATTGTCTCCTTGGCATCTGGGAGGTTAATTTGAGCTTCCCTGTATTTTTAGGACTGATTCTAGAGTGGCACAGAAGTAGGAAGTTGCTGAAACCAAGAGGGTGGAATAGTGCCGGGATCCAGCCTCGGCGGGTCCAGGAGTCTTGAGGGATGAGTGGTGTCAGCGAAAGAACTGAGCTGATTCGATGTGTGGTGATGGAGCAGTCTCTCTCGTATATTGTTGGTTTACAGTTTTATAGCCAAGAGACATCCCCATTATATCATTACATCACCTATCATTCTATACAATTTTTTGTTTTCTACCTTCCATAGCAATCTTATCATTGAGCCCATTCCCCAATCTATCATGAACCATTCCCCTTACAGAAGTCAGATTTCTATGTAATTAGATTTAACAATAGTATGTTTACCATTTGAATGTCTTCAGTATACTTCATTCAATCATGATAAGTACATCAACCTAAGTAGAAAGGTTACATTTCTCTTATCAGGTGCAACTATGTAGAAGCTAGAGGGAAGGGCTTAAGCTTGAAACTGTTTTATTCTAGTAACCTACTCCGGTTCTTACTAGGAAAGAGGAAAGAGGACAAACAGACAGTTTAGAAAGAGGAAAGAGGACTAAGAGACAGTCTAGCATCACTGCTTTAGCAATAATACCCTATTAACCTTATAACTACTATAATGGATTCCTATGTCTACATTATCCTAAAGCAATCAATATCTCCAACTATGCTGGCCACAGTTATGAGCATTCCTAAGTCCCAATCCAGCCTGATTTCTTCAAGGAAGGGAGCCTCCTCCGTGGAGTGGTCGGGGGAGTGGGAGGTGGAAAGGTGACCCAAGTATGAGCCCTTCTGGTGGTGGCCTTGCCATGACCCCCAGAGAACTCTTGGTAAACTTCCCAGTAATTAGTAGGAGGTATAGTAATCTATTTAAATGTCCCTTTCATTCCTCCTTAGCCCCTGGGGAAGGCAATCCACCTTCCTGGATCCTCTGGTCGATAAGGTCTGGAGGAATTATCTCAGGACAAGTTTTTCCAACTGGGACTGACCTACTGAGATGAGCTAATGTTCCGAGCATGGACAGAACTCCCAAGAAAAATACCAGAGGGGCCTAGCCCAGGATGCCCCGATAAAGAAAGTCAGCTTTGCAATTTCTTTCTTAGTCTCATGACCGTGTCATCCGATCAAGGGGGCATCCTGATGGCTCCTGGCAGAATAGATTCTTACTGTTGATAGAATATCTATCTGTTTCAACAAGGTAAGCTGTGATTTCTAGAAATTGAGTCAGTTTCCTTAATACAAAAATATTTCTTTCCCATATGTGCATTGTTGATTGATACCAGCTAACTTATAAAACCCTTCACTCCATAGTGTGAGATGATGTTAAAAATGTCAGTGCTTCTGAAAGAGTGAACTGACTGTGATTTACAACCCTTTTCAGTTGTAAACAACCCATATTAAGATCTATTTTTCTGAAAGCAGGTCTCAAAAGGGTGAGGAGGAAAGGCACAGGGCATAAGGGAAGTGTTGCCTGACTGCAGAGAGATAGAGGACGTTGATTGTAACAAAAAATGCTGTAGTAATTCACCCGAGTGAATAAACCTAGGGCTGAATGGAATTCAGAGTATGGACTACAGTTCCAGGGTCAGAGAACCAACAGATAATATGAGTGAATGATGAGACTTAACTGAAGACAGAGCTGGGGAGCTGAGAAAAGATGATAATGAGATGGTAGTTCAGTGGTAAAGAATGTGCCTGCCAATGCAAAAGATCCCCTGGAGGAGAAAATGGCAAACCACTCCAGTATTCTTGTCTGGAATATCCCATGGACAGAGGAGCCTGGCAGGCTATAGTCCATGGGACTGCAAGGAGTTGGATATTACTAAGCACACACACACACACACACACACACACACACACACACACACACACAC
>ML662450.1:501805-590754 GCA_007570785.1 Antilocapra americana | reverse complement strand
ACACACACACACACACACACACACACACACACACACACACACACACAGAGCTAGAGTCTGGGTAAATGAAAGATTAGACTCACATCAGATGCTTTAAACATGAAGTAACACGTTTGACTAAATCAGGTAGCCTGTATTCCAGCACTGATATTTAAATCTAGGTAGTTACCTACCTTTTGCAAATGAGAGCCCTGTTGGAGCAGATTTGTCAAGGTTACCTGGTTCAGGAAAGACAGCTTAGAACTTGATTAAAAGTAGTGGTTCCCAGAGTTTATTATGCATGAGAACCACCCGGGGAGCTGTTTTAAAGTGGCCCCTAACCTTAGCTGCACATTATTATCATCTGTGGAGAGTTTAAAGCTTTCAAAACCCAGATCATTTTCCAGTCTAATCAAATCGAATTTTTTTTGGGTGGAACCTAACCATCCCCATTTTTAAATCTCTGTAGACTGATGTTCAGCCTAAGATAATATCCAGTGTTTTGAAAGACAACCCCTGGAGATTCTGATTCAGAGAAACTCTAGGAGGGCCAAGAACCCAGCTTTTTAACAAGTAAAAAAGGTATTTCTCATATAGATGGGTACACATATCCACACTTAAAATTCTGGTTTAAAAATAAAATAAAAAAAGTGATATGATTCAAGGAAAGTTTCTTAGAAATAAATAATTCTACCCAAGATCGTTTGAACCTATAACTCCCAACAGTCCTGCTGCAAGTTTATAGCAGTTAAAACATCCCGTTCGAAAGAAAAGCGATCATCAGGAACAAGTCCATATGACAATTTATCAAAGAGCAGCAGTGCACACGTGTGTGTACCGAGTCACTCAGTCGTGTCCGACTCTTTGCGACCCTGCAGACTATAGTCCTCCAGGCTCCTCTGTCCATGGGTTTTCTCAAGCAAGAATACTGGAGTGGGTTGCCATGCCCGCCTCCAGAGAATCTTACCTACCCAGGGATCGAACCTGCGCCTCAGTCTCCTGCACTGTCAGGTGGTTTCTTTGCTACTAGCGCCACCTGGCGTCGCCTTCCAAAATGAATCCTTTTCCACAAACACTTGTTTGAGCTTGTTTCTCTAGTGCAGTTCACCTACACCCCGTGCCGAGTGTCTTCCTTTCTCTCTCTCGGCTTTTTTTTTTTTTTTTTTTTATAAGACTAGTACATGTTTTAAAATTGCTTTTATAATTAACCCATTTAACTCATATCAACTTCTATTAACTAAAGTGATAATATTCAAATTTTGTTAGCTTTTATCTACTGCACGTTTTGGTTGTTTGTTTGTTTGTTCCAGGATACCACATTACATTCAGTTGTAACATTTGCTTAGGCTCCTTTTGACCAATATAGTTGCTTAGATTTGCCTTGATTTTGATGAGTTTTCAGGGTGTACTGCTCAGATATTTTGTAGGATGCCCCTCTATTGGAATTTGTCTGATTTTCTTTTCTTTCTTTTTTTTCCCTGTGATTGGACTGGAGATATGGGCCTTGGAGAAGACCATACAGGTCATTTTTATCACATCATATCAAGGGTTCTGTACTATCAATGTGGTAAATCGTGATCCTGATCACCTGGTTGAGGTAGCGTTGTCAGTTTTGACCACTGTAAAGTTGCTCTTTTTCCCTGTCTTTCTATAATGTACTTCCATACTGTATTTTTGGGAAGGAAGTTGCTATGCCTCAGCTGTACTAAAAACTGGGGAATTAGGACCCCTTCCTTTAGAGTGGCATTTATGTCTATTATTTTGGAATTCTGCACAATTGTTTCTCTTCTTTCTCATTTGTTATGAATATTTGATCACTTGTTTATGTCAGTATGGATATTTGCTTGAATCAGTATGGCTGTTTCTATAGTGTTGGATGTTTTGAGGTAAAATCCAGTAGCGTTTCATTTTTGTTGTGGTTGCTCAAATGCTTCTGGCTCTGGACATGGGGAGCACTGTCGGTTGCTGTTTGTGTACCTTTGACACATCTCTATCGACACGCAGTCATTGTTTTGTTTTGGTGTCTGTTTCCCTTTGAGCACTTGCTTACTTTCTGGCACTACACAATGCCTCAGATCCATCTTGTATATTTCCTATCTCAACCCTAGAATCAGCCATTTTCCCTGTATTCACTGGAGGATGGCATTCAAAACCCATGCCTGGATCCTAGGTGTGCTCATTACTATTGGACTGTTACCATTTAAAAAGTGTCAGTTGGCATATAAAGGAAAAGCTATGATGTGTGTATAGTAATCTCTGTATATGCAAATATCCACAACAAGTTCTGTGTGTGACAATTTGTATCTATATTAAGCTAACCATGAGCTCATGTCTCAAAATCTATCTATTACCACATGAACATTCCAGCCCCCTCCCCATTTCTAAACTCATAGTCCAAGGATGGAAAACCTGCTTCTACTATATGCCCTCAATTTACTTGATTGTACAATTCCAGTATGCCTATTCCATAATTATTGGTTCATATCACGATAGTAAATAATTGTATCAACAAGAGTACTTGTCCTATATACAGATCCAGCCACTTTTCATCTTTGAGTCCTCTCATTCCAGAGTTACTTAGATCAATACTTGATTCCTGTCATATGTTTCAGTGATGTTTCATACATTTGTAACCTATTTAGATTCATCAGTCAAATTCTGCATTACACTGTGGGATCTTCAGGCTTCTTAAATAATTTTTTTTAGAAGTTAGTGTACATTAGTGTTTACTGTTTGTGTGGTATAGTTCTGTTGTTGTTTAGTCACTAAGATGTGACAGACTCCTTTGTGACCTTGAACTCTATGGGAGAGGGCAAGGGTGGGATGATATGGGAGAACGGCATTGAAATATGTTACTCATCATATATGAAATCAATCGCCAGCCCAGGTTTGATGCTCAGGGTTGGTGCACCGGGATGACCCAGAGAGAGGGATTTGGGAGGGAGGTAGGAGGGGGGTTCTGGAAGGGGAACACTTGTATACCCATGGCAGATTCATGTCAATGTATGGCAAAACCAACACAATAATGTAAAGAAAATTTTAAAAATTAATTAATTAATTATTTTTAAAAAAGAGTCCCTTGAACTTCAAGGAGATGTAACTGGTCAGTCCTAAAGGAAATCAGTCCTGAATATTCATTGGAAGGGCTGATGCTGAAGCTGAAACTCCAATACTTTGGTCACCTGATGTGAAGATCTGACTCACTGGAAAAGACCTTGATGTTGGGAAAGATTGAAGGTGGGAGGAGAAGGGGATGACAGAGGATGAGATGGTTGGATGGCATCACCGACTCAATGGACATGAGTTTAAGCAAGTTACGTGAGCTGGTAATGACAGAAAGCCTGGTATGCTGTAGTCCATGGGGTCCCAAAGAGTCAGACATGACTGAGTGACTGAAATGAACTGATAGCTTTGTAGGTCTTAGAAAATGCTTTTTGTTGTATATTCAGCATTATTGTATCATATATTGAAGTTTCATCACCATACAAAGTTTCCTGTGTTTCACAATTTATTTGCCTTTGCTGAGCCTCTGACAATCACTGATCTGTTTACCCTTCTATAGTTTTGCCTTTGCCAAAATCATATAATTGGAATAAAAGAGTATGTAGCTTTTTAAGTCTGGCTTGTTTTATTTATCAATATGCATTTAAGAATCATCCTTCTTTTGTCTTTGCTTCCTAGCTTTTTTTTTTTTTTAATAGTCGAATCTGTTGAATGGATGTACCACACTTTGTTCATCCATTCTCCTACTGAACTACATCTTTGTCAATTATATCCAGTATATAAAACTGCTTTAAATATTCACATGCATTTTTATGGACATAAGTTTTTGTCAGTTGGATAAAATACCTAGTAATATTATTGCTATATCATATGGTAAAAGACAAGGCTTGATTTTTATAAAGAATGTTCTGAACAGTCACTTGCGATGGATATATCATTTAGCAATTCTATTAACAGTAAAAGTAAGAGTTCAGTGAGATATCACATCCTTGCAAGTGGTTCGTATTATCAGTTTGGGGATTTGAATATTATAATGAATGTGTTGTGGTATCCTTGACGCTGGGAGGCAAGGCAAAAGGCAAAAGTGGCAGTAGAGGATGAGATGGCTAGATAGCATCACCAACTCAGTGGACATGAATTTGAGTAAATTCTGGGAGATAGTGGAGGGCAGAGAAGCCTGGTGTGCTGCAGGGCATGGGATCACAGAGAGTCGGACACAACTTAGCAACTGAACAACAACCAAGTGGTACCTCACTGTTGTTTTAATTCTTACTTCTCCAGTGACAGATGATATTGAGCATCTTTTAACAATAAATTTATTTGCATCTGTTTGTCTTCTTTGGTGAGGTGTCTGTTCAGACTTTTATCCTTTTTTTTTTTTTACTTTTTTTTTAATTGAAGTTTAAGCATTCTTTGTCTATTTTTTCAGATATATGTTTTGTCTGTATTTTATCCCAGTCTATGATTTGTCTCATAACTACATCTTTTGCTGAAAGGAAATTTTTAATTGTCTTTAATTCTTTTCTTTTTTCTCCTTATTTTTCCTGTTGTTCTCTGGAATTGTGAAATATATCCCTAAATTTCTGCCACAGCTGTCTTGATCTTTATTCTAAGTTTTAGTACCCAAGTTTTCATTAATTATCTTTCTTTTTTAAAATTTTTTTTAATTGTATTTTGACATATTCCCATGAATCATGATTTCCCTGGTGGCTCAGCTGGTAAAGGATCCACCTGCAATGTGAACAGCCTGGGTTCAATCTCTGGGTTGGGAAGATCTGCTGGAGAAATGAATAGCTACCCACCCCAGTGTTCTGTCTTAGAGAATTCCATGGACTGTATAGTCCATGAGGTTGCAGAGTCGGACATGACTAAGCCTCTCTCACTTTCACTTTCATGAATCATAAATGTTCTTAATGGAATCTAGAATGATGAGTCTATTACAGAAGCTGTTCAATTTACTTTACCCAGATCTATCAGAGGCATCACTAATATGGCACCTATAGCTTTACAAAATGTATTTCTTTTTTTAAATGTCTTTTTAAATTGGAAGATAATTGCTTTACAATGTTGTACTTGTATCTGCCATAAAATAATATGAATCAGTCATATATATATATATATATATATATCAGTCATATATATATATCCCCTCTTTCTGGAACCTCCCCCTACCCTTCACCCCACCCTTTTAGGTCATCTCAGAACACCAAGCTGGGCTCCCTGTGTTATATATCAGCTTCCCAGTAGCTGTCTATTTTGCATGTGGTAGTGAAAATATGTCAGTACTACTTTTTCAATTCATCCCACCCTGTATCTCTTTATTCCTTCAAACAATTGAGACAAATAAGCAAGCTAGTAAAAAACATCTTTAGTAGGCAAGTGATCTCTAACAATCTAATCCACCTTAGACAACATTGGTTGTCTTTAAATGATGTGATGGCAGATTTTAATGTATAAATTATATATATATATATGTAAATATATTTACATATATATATATATATGTTGCTGGAAGGGGGACCCCTTCTAGGACCCAAAACTGGGCTCTTATCTAACACTTGGAAATGAATTGTCCAAGGAGACACATGTACTAACAAAGTAAGAGATTTTATTGGGAAAGAGTGCCTGGGGCAAGATCAGTAGGGTAAGGGAACCCAGAAGAACAGCTCTGCCACATGGTTCCAAGTCTTGGGTTTTACAGTGATGGGATTAGTTTCTTGGTTGTCCTTAGCTGATCATTCTCACTCAGAGTCCTTCCTGGTGGTGCACACCTTTTTCATCCAAGATGGATGCCAGTGAGGATGATTCTGGGAGGTGGTCGGACATGTAGTGTCTCCTTTTGACTTTTCCTGAACTCTTCTGGTTGGCGGTGGCTTATTAGTTCTGAGTTCCTTCCCAGGACCTCTGTCATAAAAGAACTCAAGCAAATGGTTACTATGGTACCTGGCCAGGGTGGGCGGATTTCAGTCACTGTGCTTCCCTAACAACTCCCCCCAAGAGATTTCATACTCAAGATATTTCTTGGGAATTGAGGCGGAGGTGTCTTTTTTTCTGTAACTTCTTCCTGCTGCACATGGTAGTAGGCCTGCCTAGCAGAGCAGAAGTCTCTCTCTACCTGATCTAAGCCAAGGTATTTTTTTTTGCCTGAAACCAGCATTTACCCTTATAATAACAGTGATTTAGTTCAAAACTATTGGCTCCTCTCAGAGATGAAACAGACAAGGGGCAAACAGGAGACCTAATCGGATGGTCACCACTGGTACCCAGAAACAGAAGGCAACATTTGGGGTGAGGGCTGCAGGGTTTGTGACTTTTTTTTTTTTTTTTTTTGATTGGTTGATGGTGAGGCAACAGAGCTGTGCTCCAGGAATCTTGTGTTCAGTCTGAAGTTACCATCCTCCACCTGGGTGGGGGCCCCAGTTCTATAGAAGAACTCAAAGACATTGTCATGGGTATTTTTTCTGAGTAGGAACCAGGACCCTGTCTCAAGGCTGTACCACCATTTGATTGTTTCTCCTCTCTTTCTGTATCCCCTCCCTTCACTGATTAGTAATTGTTTGAATCCACTCATTGGAACTCAGGGAAGGTTAAGGAGGCTGAATGAAGTCTATGTCCCCCAGACAAGAAATGAAGAACACAGCACAGACCTGAACTGAACAGATCTGTACTCTAGAGCCCCACCGAGTCCTGCTCAGTTTTAATTTAGGGAACTGGGCAACTGTGACTGTGATAACTTTTTGTTAAAATGGGGCATAGGACTGCCTCAGCTTAGAGAATAGACACTGAGTTGGAAATATTCCTGAATTCCAAGTCCTAGATCTGAGCTTTGTATGCTTAAAATCTCAATCCCTTGGTCTGCCATTTCAGTGTAGCAGATCCAATTAGAAGTAGGTGGAGGAGTGATAACTGGAATTTTGATAGACAAAATAAATCTCATTTCTTTTCAGAAGAATAGGCCTAAAACCCAGTCTGGACCTAGCACTCTGGGGAGATTTATAGCCAGGTAGACAGTTGCCTAGTTTTATAAAAAGTAAGGTTGCAGTTACTAGCTTCCAACAGACATTGTTTTGAGAATGGTAGCATCCAAGCCTGACACAACTCAGAAAACTCGACTGTTTAGCAATACAAGGTCTAGTCTGAAATTACACTCATAGTATCAACTAGTTATTTCCCAGGATGTCTGAACCATAGCTACTCTATTTTGACTTTTAACTGTAAAATTTTCTTTAATGGTCAAAGCAGATGTCACCATTAATGATGTCAGTGTTTCTCTAGGTATGAGACGATGCAAGAACTGGGACTCATAAAATCTCCTGAAAAGATTTAACTATCTGAAGGCCTGTTCTGCCAGTTTTTCCCAGAGCACAGAGTGCCTCATTTCTGATTTTCACTCTGAACTCCTTTCAGAGGAGTTGAAAAGCAGCAGTTGCAGTGGCCATGATTTAGTTTTAGTAGACGTAGATGGCAAGTGTCAGTTTGCAGTTGGCAGAGCCCCTTTTTGCTCATAAACTTGACCTTGATTTTGAGGGGGGCATTTCATGACCATTTTATCCCACAGTGCTGAGAATGTCCATTCTCAGGTTTGGCAAAGATTTTGTTGATAGGCCTCTCAATGTGCTCTTACTGGACTAGGCCATAAAACAGTGTCCAAAATTCTCTGGACTACCTGTCTTACTGGCCTGTTGGTCCAGGAAAACATTCTCTCTTGTTGCTTCTTCCCATATCTAGAGTTACACTTTTACCATCATCGATCTCATGTGGAACTATATATTATTTTATCAGAGGCCTCAGTCACACATTTGGCAGTGTAAGAAACAGCAATTTTGTAAAACAGTTGAAATACAAATAACATAGCCAGCAGTATTAGTAAAGTCACAAGTAAGACTTAAGTTAAGAGCTTCTATTAGATGTAGCCCAGTATATCCCAGATCATCTGACTTTGTCTACTCTGTACGAATCTTTATCTTCCAGTGAAATTATATATTGGCATTGTCTATAGGCACATAGCCCAGTTTTCTAGTGTTACTAGACTGATTATCCTTAGTGTGATTTAATTGTTTCCAACATAGAGGAGACCTTAAACCTAAATTTCCATAGCCTGGTGTTATCTATATAAATCCATCCCATAGTTATGGGAGGTTTTTCCTCCTTTGTTGAAACCTTGCTTGTTGCTCTGATTGAACTTGAGTAATAGAAGAAACCTCAAATTTATGGCCAGAATCAGAGCAGGTATTATTAATTGACCCAATATGGGAATCCCATCTACTAATATCAGTAGTGACCTGAATATGACTATAATCTTTTTTAAAGTAAATTTTCTCAGGGCCAACCAGTTAGAGACTTGTAGTAGAGAAATATACCAAGGTAACCCAGAACTAGACATAGATAATTGATCACACACCCAACAATTGGATTGATTTCTAAAACTAGCATAGGATTAGGCCTATGATAGAAAAGCATTTGGTTTATATGCAAAGGTCTAATAAGTCAAGAAAACATTATAAATGATCATACAAATCAGGTCTAGTTCTTGGGCAAGCTGTTTACCTCTGATGTTGTTGTCATCTCATCGTTGTGTAGTGTAGTTTCTCCTCTGTTTGAACATCATTTTAAGGTGAGATCAAGGGAGCTGTCTTCTCTATAGACCACTCTAGTGCAGAGGCCTTTGGAAGTGGGAATTAATCTAAGAGTCAATTTTCATTTAGTTTCATTGTGCATGAGCTAGTTAAGAGTACCTGATGAAAAAGTCCTTCCATCCAAGTTGGAGACAGTCCCTTAAATTATGTCTTTTTCCAGTCCAGATTGTAGGTCATGAGACATCTGATCTTCATCCAAAGACATATTACTGAGATAAGCTTCAGAAACAAACTTAGGGTGTTCTTTAAGAATTCAATTAAATTTTACATTAATATTGCATAAACAGCAAAGAACTATCCAAGAAATGAGTCTTACTAGATGCAGACCTCCATTAACAAACTGGGATTTAACATTTATTGAAACATCTTCTTCTTGCAAAAATAACCCTCATTTTTATCAAATATAACCAAAATAAGGCTAGTTTGTTTGCTAAATAAGTCTGCTATCACTAATTTTGGTCTGATGATTTATATAACCATAATTGATCATAGACTTTTTATTTTGCTGAAACATTTGTAGAGTCTCAGACAACTTTTAAAATAAAACAGGGCTGGTAAAGTCACATAAAAGGCTTATCACAGATTTTGCCTAACAAATCTAGGTGACTTTTTCCTTTTTAAGGTCTCAAAAATTCCTTGAGATTTTTGTACCTGTTAGTGAGATAATCTTCCTAACTCATCTGATAAACTTACTGGAAACCTAAGAGTTTCCAATTTCTGGAGGAGTCAGATAGACAGAAAATATAATTGTTTTCTTTATAACATAATTTTAGCAAATTATTGTTATAATTAGTCTGAGGGTAAGGTTTTCCCTACTCCTGGAAAACATAAGATTCAAACTCATAATTTTTCAGATAGAAACCATAGAAGTTATAAGCTTATTTGCTGGTTTGTTCAGTCTTTTGTTTACTTTTGTGAAGTCATCAGGTTTTCCAGAAGAATACCAGGACATATCAGAATGTTAAGAACTCCATATAATTTCTAGGCTATCTATTTAGTAATATTTACCATACATTATAGCATAAGAGGATTATTACTCATTTGATAATTTTTTTTCATGTAATTTAACCAATCAAATAAACACAATTTAATATCTCTCTTTGGGATATTCCAGGGGTCCTCTGAACACCACCTCAAATTTAGCTAGAGGTCAAAGGAACTTCAAAAGAATCTGATTTAGGAAGTTTTGTCAAAAAGACCAATTAAAATGGTTTAGAACAGTTGGTCATATTTAGTCAATGTTGATGGGTGTATCATTTAACTTGTTGATATGTCACAATGGGTGTATATATGGCTGGAAGTCTTGGAAAAGTCAGCTCTGCCATCTTGGGCCTAGTTTGCGCTAACCAATTTTCCTATGGCTGTGTAAATCCCAACAAAAGCCATTTATCTAACTAATTGTAATCCAATTTTAGAAAATCTTGATAATGCATAACTCTTTTTAGTATTTTTTTGTACTTTTTTTTTTCTACTGAAAACACACTTCCTACTTTCCTTAAGAAACCAAGAACTAACTTTTATGTTAGTATTTTATAGATAGGTAAGCATAAATACCAGTGATGACTTCTAAAACCCTTGTTTTCTTAAAACATTTTAGAATGGCACCAAACATTATTCTTTTATATACCCAAATCTCTTAACTTCCCTGTAAAAGAAAATTAGTGGTTAGTAGCAAATGTTTCAGAATCTTATTTTATTTGGAAATGACCTAATTGTTCAAAAGACTTCCAACACTTTGTTTAGCACAACCCTTAATAATTGAAGCAATGCCAATCTGGAGAGGCTACTTTAGATAGATATTCCTAAATAATAATTATTCTTAATAGAGTTTATCTAAAAGCTCATATCTCATTTACATTTTTTAGAAGTTTCTTCACTCAGGATAATTTCCTTCTTGACAAACTTGAACAGATATGGTAATATTTAATTTATATTAAACCTAGGTACAATGAAAATATTCTACTTAATGTTAATTACTCTAAGACACATCTATATTAGGTAGGTCAATAAATAAACTAAATATCAGGTATTTAATACTGAATATTTCCTGGTTCACACGAATCTGCAATTTATTGTTTAACTTAGAATTGTTTGATTTGTAAGCTCTTACTTTTCTTTAAGCCAATTAAAAAGAGCTCACTTACAAATTAATTTCAAGAATATTACCCAGAGACAAAGATGTACCAAGGCATATTTAGACAGACGCATGTAAAATCTAGCTTCATTTTCTAAGCTTAGTAATGAATTAGATATCATATAATAAAATTTACTAGATTATAAAAAACAGTTGGAATAAATAAAAAAAATTAAAGACTTTTTCCCATTTTTCCTCAGTCTCAGGAGCAAGAGATGGTCTAGACAAGTGTTCCTGAGAACAGAACAGGAGCCCTGCTCTCAAGGGACAGGAAAAGAAAATCAAGTTCTAACAAAATGGAGGCAGTTCAGTTCAGCTCAGACACTCAGTCATGTCCAAATCTCTGTGACTCCATGAACTGCAGCATGCCGCATACCTTTGTTGACCAAGTAATGTCTCTGCTTTTTAATATGCTGTAGAGGTTGGTCATAACTTTCCTTCCAAGGAGTAAGCATCCTTTAATTTCGTGGCTGCAATCACCACCTGTAGTGATTTTGGAGCCCACAAAAATAAAGTCAGCCATTGTTTCCACTGTTTCCCTGCCTATTTGCCATGAAGTGATCGGACCAGATGCCATGATCTTTGTTTTCTGAATGTTGAGCGTTAAGCCAGCTTTCTCACTCTTCTCTTTCACTTTCATGAAGAGGCTCCTTATTTCTTCTTGATATTTCTCCCAGCCATCTTGATTCCAGCTTGTGCTTCTTCCAGCCCAACATTTCTCATGATGTATTCTGCATATATGTTAAATAAACAGGGTAACAATACACACTCTTGATGTACTCCTTTTACTATTTGGAACCGGTCTGTTGTTCCATGTCCAGTTCTAACTGTTGCTTCCTGACCTGCATACAGGTTTCTCAAGAGGCAGATCAGGTGGTTTGATATTCCCATCTCCTTCAGAATTTTCCACAAATTTATTGTGATCCACACAGTCAAAGGCTTTGTCATAGTCAATAAAGCAGAAATAGATGTTTTTCTGGAACTCTCTTGCTTTTTTGATGATCCAGCAGATGTTGGCAATTAGATCTCTGGTTCCTCTGTCTTTTCTAAAACCAGATTGAACATCTGGAAGTTTATGGTTCACATATCGTTGAAGCCTGGCTTGGAGAATTTTGAGCATTACTTTACTAGCATATAGGATGAGTGCAATTGTGCAGTAGTTTAAGAATTCTTTGGCATTGCCTTTCTTTGGGATTGGAATGAAAACTGAGCACAGGAGCCACAGCTGCACAGTGCAGGAGCAGCTGAGAGGAAATTCCCCACATCCAAGCTCAGGAGCGGCAGCTGAAAGGAGATACCCCACGTCCAAGGTAAGAGAAAACCAAGAGAGATGGTAGGTGCAAAGAGAGGGTATCAGAGGGCAGACAAACTGAAACCACAGTCCTAGAAAACTAGCCAATCTGATCACATGGACCACAGCCTTGTCTAACTCAAAGAAACTAAGTTATGCCATGTGGGTCTGCCCAAGAGTGACAGGTTATGGTGGAGAGGTCTGACAGAATGGGGTCCACTGGAGAAAGGAAGGGTAAATCATTTTAGTATTCTTGTCTTGAGAACCCCATGAACAGTATAAAAAGGAAAAAAAGATAAGACACTGAAAGATGAACTCCCCAGGTCAGTAGGTACCCAATATGCTACTGAAGATCAGTGGAGAAATAACTCCAGAAAGAATGAAGGGATGTAGCCACAGCAAAAACAACACCCAGTTGTGAATGACTGATGATAGAAGCAAGGACCGAAGCTATAAAGGGCAATATTGAATAGGAACCTGGAATGCTAGGTCCATGAATCAAGCCAAGTTGGAAGTGGTCAAACAGGAGATGGCAAGAGTGAATGTCGACATTCTAGGAATCAGTGAACGAAGACGGACTGAAATGGGTGAATTTAACTTAGATGACCATTATATTTACTATTCTGGGCAGGAATCCCTTAGAAGAAATGGAGTAGCCATCATAGTCTACAAAAGAATCCGAAATGGATGCAATCTCACAAACAAAAGAATGATCTCTGTTTATTTCCAAGGCAAACCATTCAATATCAAGTAATCCAAGTCTATACTCTGACTAGTAATGCTGAAGAAGCTGAAGCTGAACAGTTCTATGAGGACCTACAAGACCTTTTAGAACTAACATCCAAAAAAGATGTCCTTTTCTTTGTAGAGGACTGGAATGCAAAAGTAGCAAGTCAAGAGATACCTGGAGTAACAGGCAAATTTGGCCTTGGAGTACAGAATGAAGCAGGGCAAAGGCTAATAGAGTTCTGCCAAGAAAACACACTGGTGATAGCATACAACCTCTTCCAACAACACAAGAGAAATCTCTACACATGGACACCACCAGATGGCTGACACCAAAATCAGATTGATTATATCCTTTGCAGACAAAGATAGAGAAGCACTATATAGTCATCAAAAACAAGCTGACTGTGGCTCAGATCAAGAATTCCTTATTGTCAAATTCAGACTTATATTGAAGAAAGTGAGGAAAACCACTAGACCATTCAGGTATGACCTAAATCAAATCCCTTATGATTATACAGTGGAAGTGAGAAATAGATTTAAGGGACTAAATCTGATAGAGTGCCTGATGAACTACAGATGGAGCCGCATGACATTGTACAGGAGACAGGGATCAAGACCATCTGCAAGAAAAATAAATGGAAAAAAAGCAGAATGGCTGTCTGAGGAGGCCTTAAAAATAGCTGTGAAAAAAAGTGAAGTGAAAAGCAGAGGAACAATGGAAAGATATACCTATTCAATTGCAGAGTTCCAAAGAATAGCAAGGGGAGATAAGAAAGCCCTCCTCAGCAATCAGTGCAAAGAAATAGAGGAAAACAATAGAATGGGAAGGACTAGAGATCTCTTCAAGAAAATCACAGGTACCAAGGGAACATTTCATGCAAAGATGGGCTCAATAAAGGACAGAAATGGTATGGACCTATCAGAAGTAGAAGATATTAAAAAGAGGTGGCAAGAATACACAGAAGAACTGTACAAAAAAAGATCTTCACAACCCAGATAATCACGATGATGTGATCACTCAGCTAGAGACAGACATCCTGGAATGTGAAGTTAAATGGGTTTTAGGAACTATCACTACAAACAAAGCTAGTGGAGGTAATTAAATTTCAGTTGAGCTACTTCAAATCTTAAAAGATAATGCTGTGAAAGTGCTACACTCAATATGTCAGCAAATTTGGAAAATGGCCACAGGTCTAAACCAAATGGTGGCCAGACAAAGCAAAATGGCCAACACAGAACACAGAGTTAAAACATACACATAGGCCTGGCAGTCCTCCTCAGGACTCTCTTAAATACAAGAATACAGTGTCTCACAAAACCTACTCTAGAGAAACAGAACTTCAGATCCAAGTACTAACAGAATAAATTAAAATATCCCAGATCTTCAAAGATTTCAAAGAGAGGAAAGGAAGCTAGTTTGGAAGAAGGGGGAGGAGGTGGGAGAGGAGGGTAAAAGGTGTAGCCTTACAGATGTCTCCTGCCAGCTGCAGATACCCAAGCATTATTGGACTTTACCCCGGGCCTCCAGAGAAGGGAGGACTGGAACTCGGCCCTACCAGAAACCAGGACAGAACCAGAATTTGAATTCTTTGCTAAGAGGAGGTGATCAGTCTCTAATCCTCAGCTCAGACAGAAGCCCTTCGACCAGGTTCCTGCGTCCAGGACAGGGGGACTAAAAAAAAGGGAAGGATAGGAAAGGTTTAGGAAAGGAAAAAGAGAGGAAAGGGGAGAGAGGTCAATAAAGTCTCTTGTTCCTTACCAGTCAGGGCACTCTGGCCAGTTGTCTGCGCTAGGAGGAGTCAGGGACCAAAGGGTCCCAGTTGTGGCTGCTGGCTCTGGTCCATTGGCAGGCAAGCCGGCCTCTGAGTACCCTGAGTGGTCACAATGTCAATTGCAGCAAAGAAGAGTCCCCGCCAGAGTCGCCATTTGTTGCAGGAAGGGGGACCCCTTCTAGGACCCAAAATTGGACTCTTGTCTAACACTTGGAAGTGAATTGTCCAAGGAGACATGTGTTCTGACAAAGCAAGAGATTTTATTGGGAAAGGGCACCCGGGTGGAGAGTAGTAGGGTAAGGGAATTAAGGAGAACAGCTGTGCCACATGGCTCACAGTCTCGGGTTTTATGGTGTTGGGATTATTTTCTGGGTTGTCCTTAGCCAATTATTCTGAGTCAGAGTCCTTCCTGGTGGTGCACGCCTTGTTCAGACACAATGGATGCCAGAGAGAAGGATTCTGGGAGGTGGTCGGACATGTGGTGTCTCCTTTTGACCTTCCCTGAACTCTTTTGGTTGGTTTTGGGGTTGGTGTTGGCTTATTAGTTCCGTTTTCCTTACCAGGACCTCCTGTGGTAAAATAAAAACTCATGCAAATAGTTACTGTGGTACCTGGCCAGGGTGTGCGGTTTCAGTCAGTGTGCTTCCCCTAACATATATGTAACATTTACCATTTTTCATAATGATAATACACTTATTTTTTGGAATTTATTAAAATAAAAAATGTTATTTATAAAATGATACTTTGGTAATGTTTGATTTCAACTCTGCCAAAACATTAACTGAAAAGTCATCACTCCTGTCCTTATATCAAGAAAAATGCTGGGCAAAATGAAAATCAATGACTTCTCTTGGAACCATCAGAGACAGAAGTTGTAGGGTGAACCACCACCTCCAAATCTGGAGAGACAGGCAAATACAGATAGTCACAACTGAGATCATTTTACCTGGATTAAAGCTGGTAGAAACATATCAATAGTAATTTTCGCAAATTTGTGTAGGCTGAATATTGATTACTATGATAGTAAGAAACCATTAGTGACAGAAGTTTAGAACACTCTGCACACTTTCATGAGTCTTAATCTCCATAAACTTACTCACAGATTCTCACAGTAAATAACAAGGAAATATCACCTCAGGTCTCTTAACAATGTATTGGGTGATGTTAGGGAAATTAAATAAATAGACTTATTTAGACTTCAGAGACAAAGCAGAGCAGATCTCTGACCTTGCTTTTGACCTATCTGGACACTGCCATGACTACCACTGTGGGTGTCAGCCACATCTGCTGTGAGTGTAGGAAGAGAAACACAGTAGATAGATAGGGAGCTGATCTCAGAATTTGTTAAGCCCCTGGAGGGGGTCTGGCTAACCAAGCCCAGGACTTAACAATATTCCAAGTTTTACATGACAAAACAAACAACATTAACATGAAACCAGAATTGTAATTTGCTCACAGATCGATGATTATATCAGTTTGCATCCTGGAATTATAAACGGGAACCCAAACTGCAATCTTTGAAGTCTCATCCATGAAGTGGACATTCTGCCTTGGCCCCCTGCCTTGGCCATTTTCCCAATTGGGACTCCAGATGTGCTGTAACAATGGACTTCCCAACTCTGATTAAGTCTAAATACTGGTCAAAACCCAATTTGGTAATATATCCTCTGCTCTTTCTATTTCTCTTTTCTTTTAATGTTAGTATATTGAAACTAAGCTAGATTTTTAATATTTGTAATAAATTTACTTACTTATATTATATGTTTATATTTATATATGTTTATATATATTTGCTATATTATTTGTTTATATTGTTTATAAATTTATTTGTATTTGTATTATTTATTTGTATGTAACAAGCAGTTTATTTTGTTAACAAATCCCTTAAACCTGAGACAAAAGTGAAAACTTTCAGCAAAACAGGTGATTATATGAACAGATGAAATAAATGGTAGAAATATTTTAACTGATGAATGAGAAAAAATGAGAAACTCTGTAATAAGGTATTTATACTAACTTTGACATACAATGGGCTTCCCTGATAGCTCAGTTGGTAAAGAATTCACCTGCAATGCAGGAGACCCAGGTTCAATTACTGCATCAGAAAGATCCCCTGGAGAAGGGATAGGCTACCCACTCCAATATTCTTGGGCTTCCCTTGTGGCTCATCTGGTAAAGAAGCTTGAATAGATATTTCTGGGATGGTGGAAGATAGAGGCTTCCTGAATGGGAGATATCCTATTAAATGCCCTAGACTCTCAAACACTTCACAGAAATATAAAAATATGGTAAGGATAGAAATAATCAAAACTAAAAAAATACTAATGGTTAAATGGTCTCAGGCCTTTATACTGGACTGAATGATTAGTTTCTAGCCTATCTATCTGTCAGACGCTAAAGCACCAGACCAAATTTCAGTGCATAATGTGTTGTAAACCTGGGTAAGTATGCAAGTAGGCCTTACTTCCAGGTATCCCTTAGCTCTACCACTGGACAAGATTTCTGGTTGTGTCATTTGGTTGGGTGGTCCTTGCAGCTATATCCCACAGTTGAGTGGGTCTGTAGATTGACTACTTGGTTGACCAGGGTTACTGTCTGAACTGCCTCACTGGGTGGGGCTACAGATTTTGTTCCATGATTGAACTGATTCACTGACTGGAAAAGGCCTCAGACTACACTTGGCCATCAGGTAAGATCATAGTTTAAGCACTATTATGGGGTAGGCCTGTACAATGAGCTAAGTGGCACTGTTAGTTAGATTCTGAAGCTGCTCAGAATCATTGTTAAGGCTCCTGTGTTATGTGGGGTCAGATGCTACACTTTGCAGTTAGGCAGAACTCCTGGTTGGATCCTTGCTCATGCATGGCCATAGGATGACTTCCATGGCTCCCTGGATTCTCTGCTCAGGCTTTCTGGATGAGTGGGTCTGGAAGCTATAATCAGTCTTATGTGAGGTTTGACAATCCTCCACTCACCCCACCCCCAGCCCAGGGAGGGCTGTAGAAGATGCTTATGGCCAGTATGGCTCACTGATTACCCAAGTCAGGCAGAACTACCAGCTGACTCCCTGGCCAGACAGTGCTACAGCTCAGCTCTGGGATGGTCAGAGCTGCTATCTGTGCTCTCTCCTTTGGTGTCTCTGCAAGCATGACTGAAAGAGAGGTATGTAGCTACCTGATTTCTCTGGTTAGCTTCCTGGCAAAACTGGACTGACAACTATCTTTAGCAAGAAATAGTGCTTCAAATTTAGTTTTCTGACTTGGATGGGGCCTTAAAATGAGCCCCATGGCTGGCACAGCTTGCTGACTGGTCACATAAACCAAGCAAACTGCCTACTGAGCACCGAATCAGCAGGGCCATGAACACAGCTCTGCAGATGGACAGAAGCACTGGCTGAGATTTCCACTTGGAACACTGTGATGTGGAATGAAGTCTGCCAAGATCCAAGAGATAATTGCTATAAGCCCCATGTCCTGCTCTACCCCCAGTCTCCATCTGCTCCTTGGGTATTAAGCCCTGCAGATCTCCCCAGTGATCCTTATGAGGTGAGATACAGAGATGGGCCTCCTGGAAAGCACCCTGCAATAATAGGGGAGCTGGATGTTCATGTTGGGCTTATTTTATCCAACTGGAAAAATCAAGGGGGACCTCTCAGTGCGATGCTGTTCTGGCCTGGGGAAGGGAGATGAAGTCAGTGTGGAGCTGCTCCTCTTACTCTTCAAGGGAGGTCCTACTTGGGCTTTGTAGTCCAGGGTTTGCTCCAGTGTGAAGGGGACTGAGAAAGACTGAAATGGGAACAATCAATGTTGCCATATTAATGATGTCCCAACTACTTTTTAATGTTATGCTTACACTTTTTGATACCTATATTGGCCCCAGCTGTCTGGTATTGGCTCCCAGGACAGTATCAACACTCTTCACTTTTATATTTTTTGCTTCCTGTGCTCCAACATCCATATAGCTAAGAAGGGTCAGCCAGCTGGTATTCATATGTTTTCTCAGGTTAATTAGGCAGTTAATAGCACTCTGAGTGAAGGGAACATAAAACTGGTCAGATTTGAGTGAAACAAACAACACACAAGCAAATAAACAAGCAAAACACACCAGTTTGGAACTGAGACTTCATCTAGGAAATGTCCAACTTTATTAGGGAATGTAGTTGACCAACTAAGCAATCAAGGAACTACGTAACTTGGAATATTAGAAAACGATAATAGACACCAAAATTAAATAGGAAATAAAAGTGCCTGTTTAAAAAAAAAAACTACAAACTAGAGTCTTTGTACAACTATATAACAGCAATATTATAGTATGGAGAAATGTAAATAAATTTTGCTCTAGGCACAAAATTCTTAAGAACTCATACACTCTTAAGTTGTATCAGTTCAATTCAGTCGTTCAGTCATGTCCGTCTCTTTGTGACCACATGAACCACAGCACACCAGGCCTCCCTGTCCATCACCAACCCCCGGAGTTTACCCAAACTCATGTGCATTGAGTAGGTGATACCATCCAACCATCTCATCCTCTATCATCCCCTTCTTCTCCTGCCCTCAAACTTTCCCAGCATCAGGGTCTCTTCCAATGAGCCAGCTCTTCACATCAGGTGACCAAAGTATTGGAGTTTCAGCTTCAACAGCAGTCCTTCCAATGAATCCCTAGGACTGAACTCCCTTAGGATGGACTGGTTGGGTCTCCTTGAAGTTCAAGGGACTCTCAAGAGTCTTCTCCAACACCACAGTTCAAAAGCATCAATTCTTCAGTGCCCAGCTTTCTTTATAGTCCAACTTTCACATCCATCCATGGCCACTGGAAAAAGCATAGCCTTGACTAGATGAATCTGTATCTTTGTTGACAAAGTAATGTCTCTGCTTTTTAATATGCTGTCGAGGTTGGTCATAACTTTCCTTCTAAGGAGTAAGTGTCTTTTAATTTTCATCTGCAGTGATTTTGGAGCCCACAAAAATAAAGTCAGCCACTGTTTCCACTGTTTCCCCACCTATTTGCCATGGGGGACCAGATGCCACTATCTTAGTTTTCTGAATGTTGAGCTTTAAGCCAACTTTTTCACTCTCCCCTTTCACTTTCATCAAGAGGCTCCTTAGTTCCTATTCACTTTCTGCCATAAGGGTGGTGTCATCTGCATATCTGAGGTTATTGATATTTCTCCCAGCAATCTTGATTCCAGCTTGTGCTTCTTCCAGCCCAATGTTTCTCATGATATACTCTGCATAGAAGTTATATAAGCAGGGTGACAATATACAGCCTTGACATACTCCCTTTCCTATTTGGAACCAGTCTGTTGTTCTATGTCCAGTTCTAACTGTTGCTTCCTGACCTGCATACAGATTTCCCAAGAGACAGGTCAGGTGGTCTGGTATTCCCATCTCTTTCAGAATTTTCCACAGTTTGTTGTGATTCACACAGGCAAAGGCTTTGGCATAGTCAATAAAGCAGAAATAGATGTTTTTCTGAAACTCTCTTGCTTTTTTGATGATCCAGCGGGTGTTGGCAATTAGATCTCTGGTTCCTCTGCCTTTTCTAAAACCAGATTGAACATCTGGAAGTTCACGGTTCACATATTGCTGAAGCCTGGCTTGGAGAATTTTGAACATTACTAGCGTATGAGATAAATGCAACTGTGCAGTAGTTCAAGAATTCTTTGGCATTGCCTTTCTTTGGGATTGGAATAAAAACTGACTTTTTCCACTCCTGTGGCCACTGCTGAGTTATCCAAATTTGCTGGCATATTGAGTGCAACACTTTCACAGCATCATCTTTCAGGATTTGAAATAGCTCAACTGGAATTCCATCACCTCCACTTGCTTTGTTCGTAGTGATGCTTCCTAAGGCCCACTTGACTTCACATTCCACAATGTCTGGCTCTAGGTGAGTGATCACACCATCGTGATTATCTGGGTCCTGAAGATCTTTTTGTACAGTTCTTCTGTGTATTCTTGCCACCTCTTCTTAATATCTTCTGCTTCTGTTAGGTACTGTATTGTGCTTTATATTTTACCAAGACTATTTAATTCTTTGAAAACATTGTTTAATAAGATATATCTTATTGTCACTATAAAAGATAAGGGGAATCAAAGCTCAATGAAATAATTTTAGTGTTTAAGCCCCAGAATAGGTATATGGTTGATCTGGGAAATAGCCTTACATCTTTAAAAGAGATCTAAGGGATCCCTTACATTTCAGGGATCCTTTCATAATTCTCTGAGAAGCATAAGCAAGGCCTTGAAATACAGAATTGTTGATCACAAACTTCCATGTTAGCTATTATAATTAATAAAATACATTTTCAGGATTTATAAACATTGAAAATAGTATTTTTTTGCTGGTAAAATATTTAACATAAGCTGAAAGAGCAAGCTAAGCATCTATTGGTGGTAAATGCAGCTGCCTTTGTTTTTAACAAAAGAAACAAGCAGGTTCTGATAGAGCTAAAAAGATCTTTAATAGATAAGTAATAGAACCATAATTTGAGTCAGTCTAATTCTGAGTATTGAACTTTTGCAAGTTATCTTTAGTGTCATCTGATTTTTCTTGTGTTTCCTTTCTCAGTCTGTAAAATGAGGAGGTAATATGGGTGAATGCTTTTGTTTGACATGTGACTGGAGGATGCCACTGACATTTACTTCCCAGAAGCCAAGGAAATTCTGGCCCAGCTGATTTCAAATGTCCCTTCTTGGTTCTACCTATGACCAAATTGATTTTTAATATAATATTTGAAAACAGTGAGTGAAAGTGTTAGTTGTTCAGCTGTGTCTGATGCTTTGTGACCCAAGGGACTGTAGCCCACCAGGCTCCTTTGTCCATGGAATTCTCCAGGCAAGAATACTGGACTGGGTACTCATTCTCTTCTCCAGGAAATCTTCCTGACCCAGGTAGCAAACCCTCTGCATTGCGGGAGGACTCCTTACCATCTGAGCCACCAGGGAAGTTCAGCATTTGCAACACAGAAAATGTGAAATCTAATGGAATATCTTGTTTGGTTACACAAATTAAACTGCAGTCATGTTTGAGAAAATTCGTTAGGTTTTAATTTCTAAGGGATTGCTAGTACATTTCTGCTTAATTTTTATTTGAGCTCTCTACTGTGGAAATATTAGAACTGTTTCTCATCTCACCCAGCTTCCTTATACTACTTTAAAAAAAAAAAAACTGGTTGTATTTCTTTTTTGTCTATCTTGCCTTTTGTTTTTCTTTTTAATCAGCATGTTATATATGAATTGGGTTCTTGTAAGTTCAGAGATTACAAGTGTCCTCAGATCTTTTAGAAGTTGACGTGAAGCTTACAATTGACCTTTAGCTGTTTTCAACCAGACCAGACAGGGGACCTGGAAGTCTGTGATTAGCTCCCTGTATCAGTTTGCATCCCAGTTAACATCTAATGGAATAATTGGCATTTCCTATTTAAAGGGTCAGCAAAGTCTGTGAAATACTGATCACAGAGAATTTCTAGTATGCAGGACTTGTCTCCTTAACTTCTTCAATTAACTGTACAAACCATCAAATGAGTTTTCCCAAATAATATTGAAGTGATTCCCCAGGAGTTTTCCCTTCTACAGGTAACCAGATGATGCATTATATATCTAGTAAACCCATTTCCACACTACATTAGGAATGTATCAAAGCAAACCAAACAGCTTTTCAACCAAAATGAAGGCATCTAGAGGAGATTTCATGGCTGGTCCTTGCTTTCTGTCTCACATAATGATTTATAATAATTGTTGTTTGTATTTCCTTGAGCATGTATTAAATTTATGCTATATATTTTTTGCTTATTTTCTACCCAAGAAAACAACAAAATTCTTTCCTCTTTGCAAAGCAATAACTACTGCCTCACTGGATATAGCAATGAATCAAATTATATCACTGCATTTGGGGGTTTTTAATTTTGGGAACCTTACTCCAGAGAAAAAAATTGAAAATGCTAAAGTGCCAGACATTTAAATGCAATATTATTTGGAATATGTGCTTTCTACTGAAGAAATCTCATCTATATTTCAGAGAAAAATTAACATAATTTCAGATATTGATCAAATCCATTTCAAAGTTTGTAATTTACTGCTGTCAGTGCACTTATAAATGGCAGCAATTTAACTTGCCTGATTTGTTTAAGGATAAAGGGCCAGGAAGAAGAAATATGTGGAGTCAAGTGAGTTGGCTGTTTTCTTATATAAGAGGAATATCTATGTGATCTCTGACCATTTCCTTTCTGGAAAATTAATTTTCTTTGATCGATTTTTGGTCCACTATTAGTTGATACTTCCACAGGTGCTAATACAGAAAGGTTACTGGGAGGATGTTTACTACACAGTAAGCAGAGTAAATCTAAAGCTCCGTCTGTTCTCCTCTTAGAGCACAACTACCTCACTTTTCTTTCTTTCCTGTATCATTCCTGGTGACATTTATTTATTTATTTTGTCTTCAGACCTTCATCTAGGAGAGAACTTAAGTAATTTTATGTGTATAATTACCATTTTGATGAAAGCACTGGGACTCTATGGCAGTAGTAAGCAAACAGCTTGTGCATGGATGTATGCTTAGTCTCTTCAGTCTTTTCCAACTCTTTGCAACCCCAGGGACAGTAGCCTGCTAGGCTCCTCTGTCCATGGAATTCTCTAGGCAGGAATACAGGAGTGGGTTGTCATGCCCTCCTCCAGGGGATCTTCTCAACCCAGGGATCAAACCTGCTTCTTTTATGTCTCCTGCATTGACAGGTTCTTAACCACTAATACCACCTGAAAAGCCCCTAAATAGCAGCTCAGGGTCACATATACCCCACTGCCTCTTTTTGTATGGCTCAGGAACTAAGAATGGATTCTACAAGTGAATAATATCTCTAATCAGTTTGCTAATAGGAAACACTAATTTATAACTCATTTGAGTGAAACGTTACCCCAAAAATAATTCCATTCTACCCATTTGTAGATATATATTAACAAAATTTTCATGAAATTTGGAATTCATTAATAAAAAATTTGTGTTTTAGCTGTTGTTATAAAACATCTACATAATACCCTTATTTTTTTCCCCCTCCTTGACCTCCAAAGCCTAAAATGTTTACTATTTGGCCTTTAACAAAAATGTTAGTTCATCCCTGCTCTCAAAGTCAGACAAAATCTCCACTGACCACGTAAATGCATTATGACAGAAATTTACTCCTCAATACTCTACATAATCTATCTTTAGCAAATTGAGGAATTTCTCGAGTCATTCAGATAATTAAAAAAGAATTCTTTTAATTCAAGAATTGCCTTATTCAGAATTTAAAATATTTCTTTCCATAGAATTGCTAGAAACGCAGAACTTCATTTAAAGTTTCCTAGCTTCTCCCTCAGCTTGAGTCTGCATAAGGATGTTTGGAGGAGGCCTGTGATTATGTCTTTCTCTACTTACATGTCTATGAAGTCTCTCTTCCATCCTCTCCTGTTCACTAAGTGGTTGAGCTTCTGCAGTTTTAAGAGAGGAAGGACTTTTGCAAGCATAAGTCTTGTGTGAGACACTGGCATTCTTTGAACTAGCTTTGTTACCTCCATCTTTGTTGTTGTTCAGTCACTCAGTTGTGTCTGACTCTTTGTGACCCCATGGACTGAAACACACCAAGCTGCCCTGTCCTTCACCATCTCCTGCAGCTTGCTCAAACTCATATCCATTGAGTCAGTGATGTCATCCAACCATCTCGTTTTCTGTCATCCCCTTCTCCTAATGCCTTCACTCTTTCCCAGCATCAGGGTCTTTTCCAGTGAGTCGTCTCTTCGCATCATGTGGCCAAAGTATGGAAGCATCAGCTTCAGCATCAGTCCTTCCAATGAATATTCAGGAATGATTTCCTTTCGGATTGACTGGTTTGGTTCCCTTGTAGTCCAAGGGACTCTCAAGAGTCTTCTTCAAAACCACAGTTCAAAAGTATCTGTTCTCTAGCGTTCAGGCTTCTTTATGGTCCAGCTCTCACATCCATACATGGCTACTGGGAAAACCATAGCTTTGACTAGACGGACCTTTGTTGGAAAAGTAATGTCTTTGCTTTTTAATACACTGTCTAGGTTTGTCATAGCTTTTCTTCCAAGGAGCAAGCACTTTTAATTTCATGGCTGCAGTCACTGTCCACAGTGATTTTGGAGCCTGAGAAAATAAGGTCCGTCACTGTTTCCATTGTTTCCCCACCTGTTTCCATGAAGTGATGGAACCAGATGCCATGTTCTTGAAAGTTGAATTTTAAGCCAGATTCTTCACTCCCTTCTTTCATTTTCATCAGGAGGCTGTTTAGTTCCTCTTTGCTTTCTGCCTCCATCTTTGATCATTGCTTAAAGCTGACTGTCTCTTGGAATACTTCCTTGGATGTCTTGGAGAGGGGCTTCTCAGGTGATGCAATGGTAAAGAATCTGTCGGCTAAGGCAGGAGACACAGGGAATGTGGGTTTGACCCCTGGGTTGGGAAGATCCCCTGGAGAAGGAAATGGCAACCCACTCCAGTATTCTTGCCTGGAGAATTCCATGGACAGAGGAGCCAGGTGGCTACAATCCATGGGGTCACAAATAGTTGGACATGACTGAGCACACAACAAAACACACATGTCTTGGACATCTTTTGACCACACCTCTTAACTGAAACGACCAAGAAATGGTGAAGGTCCATTCTTTTGGTTGGCTACGTTTTACCTCCTGTCACTCTCGAACTGGTCTCACCTCTTGAAGACGAGGCACTTATGCTGTTTAATTCTTGGGCTGTTAAACCTCCTTTGGGTTGACATTTCTTCCCTGTCTGGTACCCTAAAAGCAGAAAACTATGACTGGCTTTCATTAAGAGACTAGTTATTTTCCCTCATGTTTTCCTTATAAACCATTTTACAAACCACACCTCCCAAACTTGCAATCATTTATCATTTTTTGTTTTTTGTTTGTTTCATTTTACTATTTTAAATACTCAAACTAGATAGAGACCTGCTTCAGGGAAACATACTGTTTTCTCTCAGAAATCTCCTGGAAGCTCTTTTCACTAAGGTTGATATGAGCGAAAACAAATCCTCACCTCTTCTGTGAAAGAAGTGTCACTGCACACTAGGAACCTTAATAAAATAAACAAACAAACAAACAAAAAATATTTTCCAGGTCTTTCAGCCTTAATAATTTTATGCACTTGAACTGGGAATTATATTGATGGCTGCTAAAGGTATTTTAGGCTAACTACTTCCTAAAGCCTACATAGACAGCTATCATCTTAGGACTATGTAAATGTTCACTCTTTGGCATTTATAGAATTCAGTCAAAACTGATATGAAAACAAATTTCATTTTTAACATCCAGTTGCATTAGGATTCAATGATTACTACACACTGGCAATGATAGATAACAAAGAATTCCAGTAAAATGCAACAAAGTAATCTGCTATTAATGCTAGACTTTGAAGCTTCTGACCATCATATAAGGTGGTTTCAATGGGCATGATTTTTCTTATGTTCCTTAGTTTATTAAGGTATAATTTACATGTAGCAACATTCTTACTTAAAATATTTAGTTCTGTTTTTATAGAGTCATATAGCCATCTGCAATCAACATATAGAACATTTTATCAAGCCCCAAGTTTTCCTTATATTCACCTTTGTGCTCCTCTTAACCCCTCAAAGCACTAACCCATTCTTTTCCCAGAATTTTGTTTTTTCATAATTTCAAATAAATTTATCTTTTGAATCTGATATATTTCACTTAGCTTCAGTAATTTGAGATCCATCTATGTGTTTAAATCAGTAATTTGTTCCTTTTTATTGTTGAGTAGTATCCCTTTTAATGGATTCACCTCAGGTTTTTTTGTTTGTTTATTTTGGTATACTTGCCAAATATTGAAGAATATTTGAGTTTCAGCTTCTAGGGTTTATGCATAATTTTCCTATATAAACTGATGTTACAAATTTTTGTTTTGATTTTTAAATATAAGTTAAATACTCTTTGGTAGAGACCTTTGATTAGAATTTCAATGTTGTATGTAAACTGTGAAATTATTATTATTTTTTTTAACATCAAGCTTTTTTCCAAAGAGGCAGTACCATTTTACAGCCTGCTGACAAAGGTCTTGTTGCCCTGAATCTCAGTGGAACTTGGTATTATTTTCCCTTTAATTTTTGCTACAACACTATCTATTCTGGTAGATATATAGTAATAGCTCCCTTATCTTCTAGGGTAAACCATATTCAGTGTTGTTTGTATGTAATAAGGTTAGAAAATGTTTTTTCTATGAATCTTCATATGATCAGTTTAGTTGGATTGATAATTCTCTAAAGATATAAAAAGTAAGGTAATCTTATGAAACCTATAATGACTTATTAGTTTGATTATTTAAAGATTCTTTTTGAATCAAACATTCTGCATATATGTTGGTTTTGGTTTATGTTCACTGCATAAATCAAATTAGACCATTAGGGTCCTCAAGCAACTATATATGCATGCAGATCAGAATTTCAGCTATTTACTTTATATCTCTTTCTGCCTTATCCATACACATAAATACCCATCTAGTGAATTCACTGTATATAATAAAAACATCACTAATCATACTTATTCCTTATTCTTAAAATATTATCTTCCATTTTATTATCAATGATTTCTATTACAACTATTATTTAATGTTGATTCATTGTGTCTATTTAGGACTAGACAGCTGAATTTGAGAGAAATTTTTATATAATTGTGCAAGTAGACTTATGTTTATATTTTTCTTATGCAGCCCAAAAGTAATATGACAACTTGATTATCTTGAACTTGGTAGCTTTCCATACTCCAGATTGCCTGCTGATTGATTCATCAGTTCTACTGAGCCCTAAATGAAATAAAAATATGGAAACATTTTTAAGGCATTTTCCCAGAAAATCTCAGTACGTATATAGTCACATGGCTTCTCACAAATATGGGAGGCTGACAAGCTCATTATTATTGTGTTTTCCATATAATAAATGCATTTTATTAGAAAGAAAAAGAGGGGAGTGGATAGCCAATTGGTGTCTAGCAGTCTTTCAATCATTTTAATTAAATCTGAATTTTTAGAAGTGAATTTGTTGAACTTGTAGTAAACAGAATGAAGAGGAAGTGAAGAGGGTTAGTTGCAATATTTTCTATAAAAGACAATTTATGAGTAGATTATTTCATTCCATTTGAGAATAGAGAATTTTCCTTTTAGTCTAGTAGTTATATTGAGCATCTGTTGTCATTTATAGTACTAAATACAAAAGGCTATGTCTAGCCTAAAGAAACACAGTGTCTTTGGGGATATAAATAAAATAATAATTTCAATAGTATAAAATTCAACGTATTTTGAATGGACCTAAGAAGATCCAACCAGTCTATCCTAAAGGAAATCAGTCTTGAATATTCATTGGAAGGACTGATGCTGAAGCTGAAGCTCCAATACTTTGGCCACCTGATGTGAAAGACTGACATTGGAAAAGACCCTGGTGCTGGGAAAGACTGATGGCAGGAGGAGAAGGGGACTGCAGAGGATGAGATGGTTGGATGGCATCACCAACTCTATGGACATGAGTTTGAGTAAGCTCTGGGAGTAGATGATGGACAGGGAGGCCTGGCATTCTGCAGTCTGTGGGGTCTCAAAGAGTCAGACACAACTGAACTGAACTGAGAGAAAGAGAAGAATCTGTCATAGCTCTGATGATTTTCATTACTGTTGACACCTCATTCATGAGACAATATTAAGTAAAAGAAGAAACTGATAAAATAAAATGACCTTGGCAAATGAGGCTTGAAGTTAATGAGTTTGAAAGTGTCTGTGGTTATTTCTGGACTGCCCATTGTATCTGGCATATACACATACCTGAGTAATATTTGGTGTGTATATGAGAATGAATGGAAAGGTTTATTATATACTGTATTTTGGTGTTCAGTAGGCATATCAGAACCTGACTCAAAATACTGGTGCTTGTAAGGTACAGATAAAGCATAGAGAATGAACCGTTAACATATGTAGTCCATTAGTATGTCTTTAACTTAGCTACTGTTCAGCAGGTCTGGAGGGAGAGCTTGCAGTATTGGACTATTTGAACTGATTTAAAAAATAAAGAACTGAATAGTCCCAAAAAGTAGTGTCAGTTAATGGTAAATCAATATGAGACTAATATAATAGGGATGAAACATTATTTTAATTGTAGCATGGCAATGTTACTAAATTTGACATTTGAGTGTCTAGAACTTATTTGTAAATAAATATAAATATAACTATTCCAGAAATATTGTACTGGGTGACTTTTTGAGTAATAACTTCTTCACAGAGTTGCTATGTAGGGACAAAATGCAGGAACAGAAGCATGGAGAATCGGAAAAAGCATGAGGTTTGGATTCAGATAAATTAAGGGTGTTTTATTTGTATAATTATTATATTTTTTAACATCTCTGAGTACAAATTTTATAATACTTAAAAACAGATGAAAATATCTAATATATAGCAGTTTTGTGAGCCTGCTGAAACTGCTGGTAAGTTTTCATGGAGTGTCAGATGCATTATAGGATCTCATTTTCTATTTGCTTATGTTTGGGTTGATTCTGATTATCCTCTGGATAACCTTAGCAGCACTATATTTTCAGCTGTTTCACAATTGGAAATGAGTGTTTCTTTAACCATAGTCTACCTATCTTAGAATGAACTAAAAATACTCTTCTAATTGTGTCAAGTTTAGTGAGAAAAATAGAATCTGTTTTCAAGGAGTATTTTTTGCTCTTCATCGTGCCTTTTTAATTGGGTAGGACCAGGAGAATAGAAGAAATAATATTAGAATTTGAAGTTTAAGACAGCATGAGATTACAAGGACAAGTATTTTTTTGGTGAAGCTGGAAAGTCCATTCCTCAACAGCAAAGTACCAACTGTCTATGGAATATATTAGGGAAGGGCATGCAGTTTCTGTATCATTATTGAGAAGCCAAAGGCAGTAGGATTTGGGCCAGTGGTGAGAGATCAAGAATGAAGTACTAATAAATAAAGTCTATCAATCAAGGAGTAGAGAAGCTGATGTACTATAGTCTTATGAATACAGTATTTGATCTGATAAGCAAGTGCTAACTAAAGTAAGCAGAATCTTCATTAGGAATTCTAATCTTCAATCATTTCCATATATTGGATTTTAAGAATCAATAGGGATGAGATGCTGCTAGCAAAACTCTGATAAAAGGTTGAATGCACATATTTACAGCAGTGCTGTTGGAAATGGAAAAGTGGAGTAACAAGTAGTGACTAGGATAGATACAAACATAGTTGAAGAGACAAAGCAAAGGTGCATGGAAATATTTAGCTCATGGAGGGTAGGTTTTATGAAACATGACCAATCAGCTTGCATGCCTGTGGAATGCAAAAAGTTATCAGAAAATGAGAGATTAATAAGAGATCACATAGTATCAAAAAGTAAAAATGAAAGGAGAGTAAGATAGGCAGGTATGAAAAGTATTACCATAAAGAGGTGGTTATAAGAGGTCTGAGAAAGAGAAGTTAAAATCTAGAGGGTTTCAACCCTGCCCAAACTCACATGCTATACAGTCATTATTGATCTATAGAAACAAAAATCAGCATGAATGGTATATTATTATTTTTTACTATAATATAGAATTTAAAAATTCTATACATGTTTTATGAGATTATTTATTTTTTATCTTAGGATGTTTATTAAGCAAAGGCTTGTATTGATTCACTCAATTCAGGAGACAGACACTGAGAGATTTGTGAGGGCTGTTTGGGGTGAAAAGAGATTATCTTAGAATCCTAACTCCAATGTTTGAAGGTTATAGCAGTCTTCAATCAGAATATGTAATACTAAGAACTGGAGTCTTAGTTAAAGTAATGAAGACTCCCTAAAGGTGAGTTAATCTGTTATTGAAGAATCTAGGGAGTGAGCAGTGTTGGATGAAATGATAGAGTTTCATTTCTAAAGGTAGGTAACATGACACCAGCCAGTGGCAGTCTGCTTAGGGAGAGGATGAGACACTAAACAGTTTAGGAGAAAAGGTTTAGAGTCCAGGGAATACTAGAAGTCCAAGTCTTGACATTAGAAGGTGAAGTTAAGTAAGGTTAAATCAACAAGCTTAAAGGAACCTCTGATTTCAGGATAAGCTTAACTAATATGTATTATTATGACTATTAATAAAAATTATATTAGTAATTATATAATATATAAATAATATATCAATATATAATATATTATGTATAAATAACATATTAATATATAATTAAATAGATAATATATTAATATATAATTATATACAGTATAATATCTAATATATAATTATTATATTAATATATAATTATAATATATATTATATTAATATTATATAATATGTAAATATATAATATTTATATATTAATAAGTATTATATTATTAGTATTAATATACATATTAATTTATATTTACATTAGCCTCATTGTATTTGAGCTGAATAGACTAAGAATGACTAAATACTTTAAAGTTTTCTTTTGTATTCAGAAATTATGTGGTAAGCATATGGAAAATGAGAAACATCAATGGATCCAGTTGGCAGTGGTAAGGGAAATGTAAAGATGGTGGATTGTAAAAAGAATAAATAATTATAAAAACCCAGTAAATATATATGACTTCATATTCTGATCAGTTCCGATCACTATTTATAAATATAAGTTGGCCTTGCAATACAATAATATTACTATAATAATTACAGTTTAAATATTATACTCCTTATTTAAGAAAGTAAGAAGCATGACTGATTAGTATTTTCATTTCTTATCAGAGCTTATTCTTCTTTCCTAAATTTCACCACTTTTCTCCAAGTGACTTTCCTGTATTATTTGGTACATAAATTGTCTCTGGTATGACAACTGATCCCCAAATTTTTCTCCTGTTATTCTCTTCTCTACTAGAAAACTTATCTCATAATTATAAAATGCCCCAAAGATCTCCTCTGGAAGTCTAAATATGGCATGGTGAAATCATTAACATCTCTTCCAAACTGGTTTCTCTTCCAAACTCTTCTGTGTACCATTTACTCTCACTATTCCTGGATTTGAAATTTGTTATTTCACCTACTGACTCAAATTTATTAGTAATCCCCAAATTAATACCCATGGCACTTTTGCAAACATTCATAGATATGTACAGAGCAAGAAAAAAACATGTAAGTCGCCCAGTACACACATGTCACCAGCTGAGGTAAAAATGGACAGTGTTCCACCATCTTTTTTTGCCTTTCATAATGCAAACAAGTGTTCTTTCCATGGTTTATTTAGTGTCACATTTTCTGCTGTTTGTTGGTGATTTTTCTTTTTAACGTGGCCCCCAGGTGCAGTGTTAAAGTGCTATCTAGTGTATCAGTAGGTATATATTATGTTGTTTTAAGCTTTTCTTCTCACCAACTCTTTTCTCCTCTAATGTGTTTCAATTAAAAAAAAGTTTACCTTAATGCATGTAACATACACTGTCAGTCTTGAGTTCTCCCTGGAAAAGGTGACCATGGTGAGAAACGATGACCATCATTTCCTCTGTCTACAAGTAGATGGTTATGGTTTCTCACCATGGTCACCTCTTCCAGGAAGAATTTAGGCTTTCCCAGGTGATGCTAGTGGTAAAGAATCTGCCTGCCAGTGCAGGAGATATAAAGAGATGAGAGTTCTATCCTTGAGTTGGGAAGATCCCTGGAGAAGGAAATGACAATCCACTCTGGTATTCTTGCCTGAAGAATCCCATGGACAGACGAGCCTGGTGGGCTACAGTCCCTGGTATTACAAAGAGTCAGACATAACAGAGCACTGATACCCACATTTAATGCAAAATGGCTGTGTGGATATGAATCATACATGAAAAAAGTGTTTCTAATGATTTGTGGTTTCTTAGAGGCTTTCACTCTTTGGGGTTTCCAATTGTCTATTAACATCATTTTCCAGAGAGTGAAAAGTCAAAGCCAATTATTGATTATCTCCAACCAAAGGTGTCTCCCTGTCACCTCAACTCCTGTGGGATGAGTTTAATTTTCTGTTCAAAGAAAACAGCTGAGAAAGTCTGGATTATTCTGTGATTTTAAAAATATACAGTAAAACCAAAATCAGGTGAATCCAAAGTTGCTATCTGGCAAAAGATTAAGGATCAGTGTTTTAAGCATCTTATAATTTGTGCATTCCAGTCCTAAACTATTTTTGCTACCTACTGATACTGTGACAGACAAAAATAATTAACCTTAGAGCTGGAAGGAAATTTGAGGTTCCATTTTAGTTGATCTTCATTGCAAGAAGTGCACATAGAATTTTTCAATGTTAAATTGAGATAATCTGCAAATGCAGTAGAACTCGAGCAAATACAAGGCTCATACATTTGAGTAATAGGAGATAGTTTCATGGAATTTGTGTGACTGCAACTCCAGTTTGAATGAATAGATATTAGCTCTATGGATGAGAGTGAAAAAGTAATACTAGGTTTATAAAACAGCATGGACGCAGACAGAGTGTGTACTGTCTGAATGTGGCCATACTACTGCTTCCTGATAGAAAATGGCATTTAGGCATGGGACCAGATTACACAGGAAATTTTTAGTTGATTTATGAGCAATTACTCTACTTTCTTGAGTGGATGTAAAAAATTATTTCGAAACATCAAGATGGATTAAATGGATATAGAGAAAAGCTGAAAACAGAGTCAAGCTAATAAAAACTATCTCAGACACCTAGGCTAGGGCCAGGTGCAATCCAGCCCAATAGTCTTATTGACTGGAGTATATAATATTACTTCTGGGACCTTAGCTGAAATAATGTGGTATGAACTGGACATAAATGTGATTGTTTCCAAGTTCAATGACCAATGTGCTCAGTTGCTAAGTTGTGTCCCACTCTTTGTGACCACAGGGACTATAGACCACCAGACTCCTCTGTCCATGGGATTTCCTAGGCAAGAATATTGCAGGGAGTTGCCATTTCCATGACCAATAATACCACCCTAAAACATGCCTTTCATAACCTCTAATTTCTCTGTTTCTAAAATAACCTCCTTAATAGTTTTCTCATTCCAAACTGTTCCAAAATTACATTCTAGAGAGCCAAATCAGGTTGTGTTACTTTCCAAATTATTATTTTTTTCTTTGTGTTTCCATTTGGATAATTTCTATTGATCTGTCTTTAAGATCATTGATTTTTTTAAAAAATATTTTCCCAATAATAAAAATATTGGGAGTCTGGGATTCACATATACCCAGTGCTATATTTAAAATTGATAACCAAGGACCTACTGTATAGCACAGGGAACTCTGATCAATATTCTGTAATAACCTTAAGTGGGATATTTTCACTGCGGCTCCATGACCTGTTGAATAAAGTTTGTAGACCTCAACATGGCCTGGAAATCCTTTTCTACTTCCTTTTGAATTTATCTCCTATCACTTCCTTTCACAAATACTATGCTAAACATATTGAACTAATTATCAGATTAGCTTATGTTTTACACATAGTTGTGCCTTTGTAATTTTCATATCTTTGGTCTGTAATGTCCTCCCCTATCACTGAACCATCTTTACAGCGTCAAATGCAATGTTACTTTCTTTGTAAAATATTTATTCCCTTAAGTTGAACTATTTTCTATTCAAAGAAAGTAGACATGTTTAAAAAACTTCATATTTAGACAGAACTGCAATTAAATATATTTAATTTGCTAACTCTGAGATTTGACTATATTGATTCTTGGTTCCATACATTATAAGTATCTCATTCTCCAGAAAACAGATACAATCTATACAATATGTATTGTTTTGTGAGAATTAAATGAAATAAACTATGAAATTCAGGGCAATAGGACCACCTTACTGAAGGAAAGTTCTTATTATTAATAACAGCAAAGCAATCCTTTCACTTTATTATAATCAATTCTTAATAGCTTTCCTCCCCTCCTGTTGTGGTAAAATTCTAGACAAGATAGAGTATTAGCTTCACTTTTCCTTATCTGTTAATTTCTATCACAGTGCCTGCCACATAATAGGCATTTGACAATTATTTTGTTTACATCTGTGTAAAATTCATAGTGGTACCCTGAAGATAATATGAATAGTCTTGTTCCTAAAGCTAAGAAGAAATAAATTTAAAGCTAGAAGAAACTTTAAAAGGTTGAAAGCTCATTTTCTATTATCTCTTCTTTGGCAGACTTTTCCAATGTGTAGTTTAGATAACCTAAGTCTTATGACTAAGAAAAAGAGGTCTGTAATCAAATAAAGTCTTAAATAACAGCAGAATACATTCTTTTAAAATGATTTATAATTTTATATTAGGGAACTTTAAGAATTCCTTTTGTAATTAAATTAATCTAACAGAATCAGTTAATATTCATGATTCTGCTCATTATGTTTGGGTGAATAGGTAATGTCTAGTCCCATCTATAGAAATATGACATGTTCATAGGGAATTCTTCACTGTAATGTTTACCCTTTATAGTTAAATCAGGTTAATTTACATCTATGCTAAGTTGCTTTAGTTGTGTCTAACTCTTTGCGACCCTATGGACTGTAGCCTGCCAGGCTCCTCTGTACATGGGGATTCTCCATGCAAGACTATGGATTGGTTGTCATGACTTTCTCTGGGAGATCTTCCTGCCCCAGGGATCGAACTCACCTCTCTCATGTCTCCTGCATTGGTAGGTGTGTTCTTTAGCACTAGTGCCACCTGAGAAGCCCTTATTCACATCTAGATCTTAGTAAATTTTTCTTCAGTAAAAAAAAAAAAAAAAAATTCAATAGAAAAAGCCCTGCTACATCTGTATGTATGCCTATCCTACACCAAAGGGATACCCTGAGTACTCTTGCCTCAATTATCATTTGACTCTGTACTTGACTATTATTGTTTGCAATTATTAATTCCAAGAAAGTCTGGTGAAAAACAATGGTTTAAAAGAAATTAGCATTTAAATAAACAAATAGATTATTGGAAATGATCTAAAAAAAGTTTGTGGATCTTGGGCATAAAAACTTTAGAGTGAAATAGTGACTGTTATTATTCTCAGGAACCCGTACAGAAATTGTTTCTTCATCCCTTAAAGAGTGAAAATCAAACAATCGTTCTTCTTACCTTTCATTTGTGATTCTTGGACATTTGCTTTACAGGAGAGCTACGTGTCAGAAAGCAATACAGCAAAAATGACAACGACCTTGGAAGAAATATTTTAAATTCTTTTCCTCTTTGATATATTTTTAAGAAGTCATTGAAACAAGAATCGACTTATCCTGTTTACCCATAGGAACACAGTGGAAACTTTTTTGAAACTCAAGTTCTTCTTCATAATACAGTTAAGGAAGGATTTTGGATGAAAGATAACCTGGAACCAACACAGACCATGCATGGAGAAATTGCTCACTCTTCTAAGGTAGGTTCATGTATTGTCCCTCCAGATGCTAGATGATAAACATCCAAATGCAGCTTTTCTTGTTTGTGCCATGAGTGACAGGATCTATCACTTCCTTGACATTTGGTATGTAAGATGAATTGAGGGGTGACTTTAGTAGTTAAGAGAATGATTTCCATTTGTGATGATTTGAGACCATTTGAAGTTCAATGATCTGAACTCCAACAATGCAGCAGGTCTGGGGCTACAGTTAGAGGAGGGGGTCAAAACTGCCCCAAACTCATGGTCCACATTATTGTTTTAGAAATGCCTTCCCTGGAGTTGCAAACTAGAATTTAGATGCGTTGTTAGAAACATGATATTACCAAACAAAAGGTTAACCGTGGGACTGCGTTCACTTACTGTTTATCATGCAGTAGCTTTCATCTTAAATCATCTGTAGCATTATGTTGATCAGAAAATTCTTGCTAAAATATTAGCAGGAAAAAAACATGCTATATGAATATTGCTAATTTGAATTGTTTCACATGTTGCCAACATGGGGCTTCTATTGTGCTAGCTATCAAAAATAGAAAGTCAAAATCATAGACTCAGACCACAGAGGTGGTCTTCTTTTACCAGTGATTGATAAACTGTGTGTCTTCAAGTAAGTCCCTTCGTGTTACTGAGGACTAGTTTTCTCATGTGAAGCAGATCAATTGGACTGCAGTTTTTATGGCAAATAGTCAACCAAATTCAATAAAATATATCAAGAATAGTGATCAGAAAAAAAAAAAAAAAAACTGAAATAGAGCCAGAAAGTGTAAGAGACAAATTCTTGTAGACTGCACTAAAATATTAGAGAAGGAAATGGCACCCCACTCCAGTACTCTTGCCTGGAAAATCCCATGGATGGAGGTGTCTGGTAGGCTGCAGTCCATGGGGTAGTAAAGAGTCAGACATGACTGAGGGACTTAACTTTCAATTTTCACTTTCATGCATTGGAGAAGGAAATGGCAACCCACTCCAGTGTTCTTGCCTGGAGAATCCCAGGGATGGGGGAGCCTGGTGGACTGCCGTCTTTGGGGTCGCAAAGAGTCGGACACGACTGAAGCAACTTAGCAGCAGCAACAGCACTAAAATATAATTGTACAAGATGTGTATAATTCCCTATCATGAGTCTAACCCTCCTATGTCACCTCTTTTTCTTCACAGAAATGCCATATATATTTTTTCTTCAAAATCCATAATTAATTTCATGAATGCCATTACAGCAAATGATATAATTACTCATTAGAGTTGTGGGCAATCATTTAAAAAGCCATTAAAAAGTAGTCATTGTCTTTTATTTGATTTGTTAACTAGAAACCTTATTAGATTCCCCTCACCAGAGGCAAGATTAAAGGGAAAAATTATGTGTTGTAGTGTTTGTTTTCGTCTTGTGAATAAAAATGACTTTTAATGCCATGTCTTTAAGACAGAGATTTCTCATTCTAATTCTTTTAAATCTGACATGATTTAGCACTCACAATCTTCAAAAGACTCTGACACAACACCAGCTCATGAATACCCCCCCATTAGGATTTTCCCAGAACTTAATCAGGTGTTGCTAGTGATAAAGAACCCACCTGCCAATGCAGGGAGACATAAGAGACTCAGGTTTGATCCTTGGGTTGGGAAGATCCCCTGGAGAAGAAAATGGCAACCCACTACAGTATTCTTGCCATTGTGGTGGAACCTGGCAGGCTACAGTTCATAGGGTCTCAAAGAGTCAGCTGAAGCAACTTATCACACAACCACAGAACTTAATCACAGCTTAATACAATGAGGAGGCAACATAATAATTTATGTTGTTACACATTTGAAGAAACTGAAGGCCAGTGAAATAAACATCTTGGTGAATGATTTATTTAATACAGTGGTCCCCAAATTCCTCCCAACTCTGGAAGCAACTCCCTTTCTCCTATCCTTCTATTTGTATACTCCCGATCTTTCTTCACACTGATATTCTGGTACTTCACATTACATAACAGTATTTACACATCTCCCAGTTTATACTTCTATCCTGCGCAAATTATAATCATCCTTTCAGGCCTAGCACATGTCCTAACTCTCCATAAAGTCATCTTTAATCATCCCACCCAATGGCACTGTCTCCCTTCTTTAAACTTTTGTATCTTATCATTATTGATAATATTTATTGAGTGCTTATTCTGTCTTCACAAGCTTATTTATTGCATACCTTGCTACCTGGTGTTGAGTGTTATTTCTGGTATAGATATTTCAAACTGTTATTTACACTTTTTATTTTATAGCAATAGAAAAGACTACACCATCTAATACAAATAATAAGTATTTAGTACAGGACTGTTCACTTACTGACAGACTGGCAGTTAAATACACATAGGTCCCTCTCTTTCTTGTTTTCACCAAATGTCTGTCATGTCTATTTCAGTTTTCTATCATATGAATGAAAACTCCTCTTAATATCATGATAAAATTGTCAGAGAGAAAACTGAATTGACTATGGGGTTCACTATGTCCTTCCTTAGACCTCTTGCTTAGCCTTTTAGGGAGTCTGTTTTTGAGTCTGTTCAATTCTCATCTTGTTATTTTTCACAGAGTATATTTTAACTTTAGATAAGACAGAAACAAAGCTGTTTATCTCACAGTGATGTCATGCATCTTTGTAAAATACTTTTTTTCTTTATCACTATATAATAGCGTATGTTTTTTTAATTCTGATATGTTTTAGTTCTTTTATACATAAAGAAAAGACTGATTAATGTTATTTTCTTATAAGAATCTAAAGGTAAATAATATATAGTATTTGCTAAGCATAGAAGTGGAAAAAAATCATAGAAGTAAATGTCTATATTTTCATATCAAATTAACCACTAATTGACTATGCATCATAAAATTACTTTTCTCTTACAATATTCTGATCAATTATACTAATATTTAAATAGCATTCATTTGTAATAGACAAATTTTTGTTGCTGTTGTTGTTTAGTTGCTAAGTCCTGTCTGACTCTTTTGCAATCCCATGTTCTGTAGCCCACCAGACTCCTCTGGACATGGGATTTCCCAGGCCAGAATACTGGAGTGGGTTGTCATTTCCTTCTTCTGGGGATCTTCCTAAACCAGAAATTGAAACTACATCTCCTGAATTAACAGGAAAATACTTTAGATGAGCCACCTGGAAACCTCAGTAGACAAATTATTTTCAGTCAAATAAGCAGATTGAAACTTTTCCACAAAAGGGTCCTGCTGGGCAAAGGAGGGATAGATGTGGGATGAAAGAGCTATAACTAGCTGTATGTGATGGAAAAATAGCCAGATTAGGTCATTAGGACATGGACTTCAAACTATATGGCAGTCTGCATAAGAGAGACAAAAGTGACAGTTTGGGGAAACACATCCAGCTATAACAACAGAGGTCTTGCACCAAACTCAGAAGATTTGGTATCAATTATACAGTGAAATATAAGTTGGAATCAGAAAGAAAGGAGAAAGTTGCATGAATATATATATATATATATTACAATATGTAAATTAGTTAGCCATTGGGAATTTGTTATATGATGCAAGGAACTCAACCTAGTGCTCTGTGACAACCTAGAGGGATGGGATGGGATGTGATGGGTGATGGGAGGGAGGTTCAAGAGGGAATGGACATATGTATGCCTGTGGCTGATTCATGCTGATTTATGGCAGAAACCAGCACAATATTATAAAGCAATTATCATCCAATATTTTTTTTAATTAAGAGAAAAAGAAAAGCGGCCACCTAATCACTGTAGACAGTGACTGCAGCCATGGAATTAAAAGACACTTGCTCTTTGGAAGAAAAACAGTGACAAACTTAGACAATATATTAAAAAGCAGAGACATTACTTCGCCTACAAAAGTCCATATAGTCAAAGCTATGGTTTTTCCAAAGCTATGGTACAAGTGCAAGAAAAGTGAAAGTGAAATGTGAAAGTGAAAGTCACTCAGTCATGTCCGACTCTTTGTGACCCCATGGACTATACAGTCCATGGAATTCTCCAGGCCTGAATACTGGAGTGGGTAGCTTTTCCCTTCTCTAGGGGATCATTCCAACCCAGGGATCAAACCCAGGTCTCCCACATTTCAGGCAGATTCTTTACCAGCTGAGTCAAAGGGAAGCACAAAAATACTGGAGTGGATAGCCTATTCCTTCTCCAGTGGATTAAGTGTGAAAGCTGGATGATAAGAAAAAGGCTGAGGGCCAAATAATTGATGCCTTCAAACTGTGGTGCTGGAGAAGACTCTTGAGATCCCTTGGATAGCAAGGGAATCAAACCAGTCAGTTCTAAAGGATATCGACCCTAAGTATTCATTGCATGCTGAAGCTGAAGCTCCAATACTTTGGCCACCCAATATAAAGAGCTGACTCATTGGAAAAAACCCTGATGCTGGGAAAGATTGAAGGCAAGAGAAGGGGACAACAGAGGATGAGATGGTTGGATGGCATCACCAGCCCAATGGACATGAGTTTGAGCAAGCTCCAAGAAATGGTGAAGGACAGGGAAGCCTGGCATGCTACAGTCCATGGGGTCCCAAAGAGTCAAGCACAACTGGACAACAACAACAACCTAATTACCTTAAAACAGAAATACAACAGACAATCTAGTTTAGAATGATCACATGATCAAAGGAAACCAAGCAATCTTCAAGCTTAATTAGTAGTGAGATATTTTTTAGGAGGAAGACTGGTATCAGAAAGCAAGAAGATTATATTTTGTATTGTTGTTATGTCCTCTTCAGAGAAAACATCCTGGGATATTAAAAAACCTGGAATGCTCTTTCTTCTGTAGCAGTTTTTCATGCAATTCCTTTTGTATGGCCTTCTTAATTGTTCTTTAAAAAAAACATGTTTGAAAGGCTTCTTCCTATTTGTCAGCTGGAGTCACTAGCCCTGTTTGGTCTGGTTTCAGCTTCCTTACCTCCTCATCTGTGGGTGGAGTCAGGGGACACAGCACCTGGAGCCAGGAGCCAAGGAGAGGCAAAGTAGGTCACCCCTTCTCCTCGTGCTGAGATATGGATCCAGGTTCAGAACTACCCATGGCTCCTAGATGCACACCATTCAGGCTCTGTTTCTGGAAGCTACACAAGCCAGTGTGTGCACTGCTCCTCCATGGGTGGTCCAAGTGCCAGCACCTCTTCTACAGGGGCAAGCAGTTGGAAAATAGATAAATTTTACTTGACTACGATATTGAACTGAAGTTGCTTTCCTCGTGGCTCAGTAATAAAGAATCCACCTGCCTGTTCAGAAGACAGGTTCAGTCCCTGGGTCAGGAAGATGCCCTGGAGAAAGAAATGGCAACCCACTCCAGTATTTTTGCTAGGAAATCCCATGGACAGAGGAGCCTGGTAAGCTACAGTCCATGAGGTTGCAAAAGACTTGGACACAACTTAGCAACTAAACAACAACAACTGGACTGAATGACAATTAAATTAGTAGTTCTTCTGGACCCTGACCTTCCCAGCACATCTAAACAGACTGAATTACAGGCCAACTCCAGTTCTAATAGTCCACCGTAAGTAAAGAGATCCCAAGGGGGAGACCTTCCAGTCAGCCATCTGCATCAACTCACAGTTTTCTTATTGATCCTGACATTGAGCTATTTAAATGTTTTGATTTGTTTTGTTTTAATCAAGTACTTGGTCATGGGAAACTCTTCTCTAAATGTGGCTATAGGCATTTCCCAGAGATACTTCAGGTTTGGTTCCAGACTACCTCAAGAAAGTAAATATCACAATAAAGCATGTTACATCTTTTTTTGTTTGTTTTCTAACATACAAGAGTTATGTTTACACTCTATTGTAGTTAATTAGGTATACAATAGCATAATGTCTAAAAAAAAAAAAAAACAATGTTTGTAACTTGATTTAAGATCTCTTTATTCATAGGGACTGCTGAAGGCTGTCATCTGAGCCTTCAGCGGGTCATGTTCTTTTTGCTGGCCCATCAGGGTGGTGGTGTTTGTGACAGTTTCTTAAAATAACAGTGAACTTTGCCACACGGATTGACTCTTCCTTTCACAAGCAAGTTCATTGTAGCATGTAAGGCTGATTAATAGCATTTTACCCACATTAGAACTTTTTTTTCAAATTTGGAATCAGTCCTCTCAACCCCACCACTGCTTTATCAACTAAGTTTATATGCGATTCTAAATCCTTTCTTGTCATTTCAACAGCTTTCACCAGAAGTAGATTCTCTTTCAAGAAGCTTTCTTTGCTCATCCATGAGAAGCAACTCCTTATCCAGTCTACTTTTTCCATGAAATTACAGCAGTTCAGCTGCCTCTTCAGGCTCCACCTGCCATTCTAGTACTCTCTTTGTTTCTATCACATCTCCATAACTTCCTCCAGTGAAGTCTGAACTCCTCAGAGTCATCCATGAGGGATGGAATCAACTTTTTCTAAATCCTATTAATGTTTATATTTGATATTTTGATTTCTTCCCATGATCATAAATTTTCTTAATGGTCAGTTCTTTCCAGGTTTCCAGGTAACTTTGCTGAGATCCATTGGAGGAATCACTACTATGACTATAGCCTTATGAAATATAAGTAACTCCTTAATCCCTGGGCTGCAGAATGGATGTTGTGTTAGCAGTCGTGAAAATAATATTATCTTTTTGAAATAGAGTTTTCTCCAGATATATGCCCAGGGACTAAGGAATACTGTCTAGAATATATGTATAGAACACTTGCTATGGACTGAATATTTATATCTACTCAGAATTCATATGGTGAAGCCATAAATATCAAGGTGATGGTATTTGGAGGTGGGATCTTTGAAGGCTAATGAGGTCATATTGTAGAATCCCCATGATGAGGGCAATGTCCTAATAAGAAGAGAAACTAGAGCATGCTCTCCCTCTCAGTATGTCTGTTTTTCTCTCTTTCCCTCTCCCTTCTACTCTCCCCACATTCTTTCTTCCACTTCTTTTCCCTCTTCTCCTTTCTCCTCTTCTCTCTCTCTGCCATCTAAAGACACAGTGAGAATGTGGCTATGTGCAAATCAGGAAGGACATCATCAGGAACAGGATCTTGATGTTCCTGACATCATCAGGAACAGGATCTTGATGTTCATCTTCATGAACTTCTTAGCTTTCATAATTATGAAAAATAAATTTTAAAGCCACGCAGTTTATGGCATTTTGTTATAGCAGTTTGAACTGAGACAATGTTCAAAACTCAACAATAAACCAATCAAGCAATTTGATGATAGGCCAAAGACATGAAGAAATATCTCACTGAAAATGATAAACAAATGGCAAGTAAGCATATGAAATGATTCTTAATATTAATCACTATGGAAATGCAAATGAAAATGACAATTAAATATCATAATACACATATTAGAATGTCTACTTTTCTTAAAATGTGAGAGCATCAAAATCTCACAAGGATGTGACAAAACTGAATCACACATAGATTGTGGTAAAAATTTAAAATGATGCAGCCCCTATGGAAAATAGGCAGTTTCTTGAAAACTAATACCATACAGCCCAGCAATTAGACTCCTAAGTCCTTATTCTACAGAAATAAAAATATGTTATCACATGAAAACAATGAAAGAATATGAGATAAAATGTACTCGAAATATCCATAAATATTATCCAAAAAATGTCTATTTGTTAAAAGTAAGAATTTTATGGAAATATATAAAAATATTATTAAAGCCTATAACAGAAACTATATTTACTATTAGTATTTCTCCATGGATGTCTAATGAGAAGGAAGAGTCAGCATCATTAAGAGGTCAAGTGTTTCTAATTAAGCTATAAATCAGAGTAATCAATCACATTCTCAAATGAAATTCAAAAAACTTGACAATATGATTTTGAAATTATTATAGAAGATCACTATGCTATTAACAGGAGAAACTAATGTTTTAATATAATTTTAAGTATGTTTAGTAATCAAAGCAACACTGTATTGGAAAAGAAAGGGACTAATACTCATACAAAATAGAATAGAAACCCAGGAATTGCGGAAATTTGAAATTTCACAAAGACAGCATTAAAAAAAAAGTTGACTAGTTATTTAATTGTTCTAACTTATTCAATTATAGATATTTGAAAAATAATACATCAGATAGAAGTCTCAAAATACAAACATGCACATACTTTAAGTAGGGTTAATACCTAAACATAAAATGAAAACTTAAAAACCTGTATAAAAAAAGTATAAGAATGTGTTTTAGTTTTAGAACAGAACTGTTTTTAGCCAACAAAAAAGGTACTTGTTGAAATAAAATGCTTGGAGCCATTCTGAATAGTAATAAAATCTTATTATAGTCCTATGAAGTGAAAATAAAATGTTAGTCGCTCAGTTGTGTCCAACTCTTTGTGACCCCCTGGACTGTACCCTACCAGGTTCCTCTGTCCATGGAATTCTTCAGGCAAGAATACTAGAGTGAATAACCATTCCCTTCTCCAGGAGATCTTTCCAGCCCAAGGGTAGAGCTCAGTTCTCCCACACTGCAGGCAAATTCTTTACTGTCTGAGCCATCAGGGAAGCTCCATCGTGGTTGTATACCACAATTTTAAAAAAAATCTCAAAGAGTGATTTTTGTTTCACACTCTCACCAAAAGTGCTCTTTTAATTTATTATTGTACAAAGGTTAACATTGTTAAAGAAAAACACACTGTGGAATTCTTTTCATGGATTCAATTATTTTATTTATCCCCTTTTGGATATGTTCATAGATGAGGTTTTCAAGATGGTAGTTAAACAGTGGGCTAAAACAGTCAGACAAAGTTGAGTCCTATGAAGATTTGAGCTGAAATCAGCCAGTTTGATTTTACCAGGAGCAAAGCAGAAAAAATGTGAAAGTCTCTCAGTCATATCTGATTCTGTGACCCCATGAACTATACAGTTCATAGAATTCTCCAGGTCAAATTACTGGAGTGGATAGCCTTTCCCTTTTCCAGGGGATCATCCCAACCCAGGGATCAAACCCAGTTCTCCTGCATTGCAGGCAGATTCCTTACCAGCTGAGCCACCACGGAAGCACAAGAATACTGGAGTGGGTAGCCTATCTCTTCTCCAGTGGGTATTCTCAACCCAGGAATAGAACTGGAATCTCCTGCATTACAATTGGCTTCTTTATCAGCTGAGCTACTAGGGAAGACCAGAAGTGAAAAATACATATCATTTATTTCAAATTTTTCATTTCTTCCTGATAAAATGTTGGGGAAATCTCTTATTCTTTGTGCCTCAGTTTCCCCAAATATTATTAGGCCAAAGAGACTAGTTGAGAAAAAAAAGTGCTGAACTGAGTCAGGGTGCCCTCCTAGTTGTGGCTGTGTTCCTTATTTTTTCCTCTCATAATGGGTAAGTCATTTGTTTCTTGGTACATCAATTTCCTCTTTTTGTAAGGTGAAAAGTTTGGGTTAGATAACCCCTTCTCAATCAGTTCAGACTCAACACTCTTACTCTGCTTCAAATATATAGTAAACTTTGTTTTTTATCATGAAATGAAAATAATAAACATGTAGTTTACCTGTGTCTGGAAAAGGGGAGGGTTATCCATTCCAGCATTCATGCCTGAGAATTGCATGGACAGAGGAGCCTGATGAGTTGCAGTCCGTAGAGTCACAAAGTGTTTGACAAGATTGAGCAACTAACACTTTCACCTTCACTTAGCTATGTGTGCATGCAAGCATGCTAAGTCTCTTCAGTCATATTCAACTCTTTGCCATCCTGTGGACCAGGAGCCTAGCAGGCTCCTCTGTCCATGGGATTCTCCATGAATATGGGAGTAGGCTGTCATGCCCTCCTCACCTAGGCATGCATTTTTAAACAAAATAAAGTATTTACAATAGTGTGAAAAAGATACGAAAATAAATATTTATATTTAAAATAATGTGTAATTGCTAAATACCTACATTAAAAGACTCTCCTTAGAGGAAGATAAAGAATGAGTTTCCTGGATAATATCAAGTCTAAAATCTTACTTAAATATGCATTCAAAACTCTTTGGAATTTGACATCACCACAATTACATGTATATATTCAAAATATAAATATATATTTGATATATAAATACATATATTAAATATATTAGTTTAAATTTATATATTTAAATTTCACCAACAAAGAGGATTAACATGGATTTCAAAAATTCAGCAGTATCTTTTTATATCCAGTTAGTATAAATTACTGTTTATTTCTACACACTTGTTCATATATGTTCACATAATCCTAACTCAAATGCAACAGAAAACATCTGTACAATTAGGAATCTAATAAAAATATCTTACTCCAGAGAATGAAAGCTTTGTGAAACTATCGACCATCACAACTGGCAAGCTTTTCTGAAGCTTATCAATTGATAAAGAAAGCTAGACTACTCTAGACTACATATTTATTCAGCTCTCTTTTGAACACTTTCAGGAATGGTGATCTCATTGATTCACATGCTTTCAGGAGGCTTTGAGAACACCAGAAGTATGAGAATTCTTTCAGAGTTCAACATTTTCACCTGAGTTTTGCAACACTTTGGCAGAAACTGCTCTCCCAGCCCTTCTGTAAATGTGGCCAGGCAGGATGTTAATAGCAATTAAGATGACTCAAATAATTGAAGAGGACAGCTTTTATCTATACATCCCCTACTCCACAGGAATATTTTTCCGTTTCCATATCCAGCAGCAAAGGCTTATATAATTTGTGACTCTCTGATGCACGGTGGTTCTCCAGCATTAAATGATGCTTTTCACCTCAGGACTTATTCACAGAACATATAATGTACCTGGAAGGTCCTGCTATGAGCAGACTGCATGCTAGGGCTGAACCACATTTGCACTGCTCTAGACTCACAATACAATTGCTTGTTTCCCTGACTGTTTTATTTGACTAATGACTTTGCAGTATCACATTCAATTGAATAATTATACAAGGAGAGATGCTGGATGCCCATCTTTGCTAGATTGGAATAATTTATAAATGCAGTTTTTCTATTCCATTAAGCAGTACCACCTTTTAATGAGACATACACACAACAAGGCAGACAGGATGATATGTTAAAAATAAGAGAAGAAAAGCACAACCTGTGTAAGCAGAAATGTTAATGGAATATCTGTCAGGAAAAGCAATTTTATTTATCATCACAGAACCATATAACTGGAAGAAACCCCAGTATAGCCTTAATACACACACACACACACACACACACACACACACACACACACACACACATGAATGACCTATTTCCCGTTTTGCATAGACGATTAGTAGCAGAGTCAAGTTTAAAAATTTTAGAACAGGATTTGGCTTCCTCCTGAAATATCCTGGGACCTGTCCTCAGAACATGAATGTGTGTGCTTACTTTTCTTGAGAATTTAAGGGAAATTTTATTTCATTTCCCTATGTTCATGCTCTCAGTATGTTCTCCTGTGTTTTTTTTTTTTTTTTCTTCCATATTGTCTCTCTTTAAACTCAGTTTAAATTTGACAGTCTGGTGCTATTTATGAAGGCCCCATTGGGATGACAGATGGCAAGACTATTCGTCTCTCCTGTGGGTGCCTGGCCATGGGCCATAGGTTATTCATTTATGGTTTTTAGTTCAAGTGTGAAATGAGAATTATTTATAACAAGCTACTTGGGAAAGAGCAGAACCTAATTTTAAAACGGCCTTAATCTAAGTATATCTGCCAAATTAATTAGGGAAGAGTAAAAATATTTTACATTTTATAACCAAATGTTTACATTTAAGAAATATTTTTGCTTTTCAAAACTCTGGACTTTTTTTCATTTTAAAAAATGTTTTATTTTTAGCTTTTATGTGTATCAGGTCTTTAAGTGGGAAATCATTCCAGAAATATACTAATTGTATTTTTAAATGAAATAGTCAGATACCTGATGTGTCTTTATATATTTAGAGTTTTGTATCATGAGACAGTTATAAAGATCATGTCACTAATTTAGGGAAATGGCAGTTTATTGTATATATGTATATATATATATATAAAATATACACACATAGATAGAGATACTGCATTAAAAAAATCAACTAAACAAAAAACTAATTATGTACTTACTGCCTATGCCATGTATGTGTCGGGTACATACTGTGAAAATCAAGTTTGGAAGATTGTTAGTTTTTCCCAATTCCACTTCATCCAGAGCACCTGTGTTTTTATCTTGTTTATGAAACAAGGCCTAATCATCAGAGATGAGAAATAGTTTTGAGAAAATTCCAGCAGTTATCAAATCTTCAAAATTCAGTCACACTGGTAGTATCTGCATTTCTGGGAGGAAGGATTCTGCACATATATTGTCAAAATTCTTTCTTTATCTTAGGACCCAAATGTCTTGGCTGGAAGATGTCTCTAAAAAGGAGCCCAAGAGGAAGAATTACTATTTTCACATTGAAACAGTGAAAAGTGTTGTAGGGATGAGTATGGTATTAGAGTTATGGGCATTTCACAGATTTCAGTATTGAAAAGATGCAGAACACAGCTTCAAGAATCTTTCCACAGAAGGTACTTATTCCATGTGGGCAGAGCCCACAGTGATTTTAGAGCAGAGAATTGCTGGGTTGTCTGGTGATCAGTGGCCAAGGAAAATGTAGGCAGTGGCAGAAGTCAGTTTAGAAAGGGAGGAAAGTAGTTTCTTGGGTGTTTCCCAACTAAAACGGGTGCTCCCAAGAGTGAAGAATGGAATGCTTACCAGTGCTATTTATTTTTCTCTAGTGAGGACTTCCTAGTTTTATTCAATAGTTAGAAATATTTTATTGCTTTCTGAATGTACATAATTTTTAAGATGGGAAAAAGAGATCCCTTTCAAAAGTAATGTTATCTATTTGCTTCCAATAATGATAAGAAAGAATATTTGGAAAATGGTACATACATAAAATAGAGTTTTATCACCATCATTATTTTGTTATTGTTCTGAGTAAGTACTGTTTCTCTCTAGTCATAAACTGTGACATATTATAATAATGTGCATATATTATTGCATATTATATGCAATACATATAATAATTAGACATTTATAAAGATGACATTTGTCAATAAAATTCCGAAACTGCAAAACAGCTTGGAATTTTTGGCCTCAGGTTGGTCTGCATTTCAATCCTAGCTGTACCATTGAACTGAATATGTTATTCGGAGCATAGTTCCAAAGCTGTCTATACAGCGGTAATTGCTGTGAGGCAAACTCAGAAGAGCAGTTGCCTCTGTGGTGAGCACTCAGTTAGCACAGAGTCTAGCAACTGAAAATGTGTACTGAAAACGGAAAGCACATCTTCCCACTGAGGCAGTCTAGGGAGGACAACTCTAGAAACCCGTCTTCATAGCCACACGGGAGTTCTACCTCAAAGACAGGCATTATCTATGCATGATTGGCATCTAGTGCCTTTTTGACAATTAGTGGAGCGTGGGATAGTTAATTGGTTAACAGTCCTTCCTGCTGTGTTCATTTTCACCTACACATGCCTATGTTAGAGAATTCCTCAGAGTATTTTTTATCATTGAAATCATATAATTTCTGATATTTAGAATTCAGGCAGCAGTTTAATGAATGTCTGCAAGATTCATTTCCAAAACATGGAATTTGTGAAATGTTAAAGTATGTCTCATTCATTTCAGAAAATGAACCACCCCGGTGTTGAAATTGAATAGTCCTATCCGAAATGTCACAAAAGGGGTCATTTTCCTGTAATACATCACTTTTCTGTTTAGATTGAAAGTGATAAAGAGGGCAAGGCAAAATAATAGATGATATGCTTCTTTCTGAGTGCTTTTTTACTCAAAAGAAAAAAGAAAAACTCACAGCCATCTGTTATCTGTGTGTCAGTTTGTTGCAAGTGTGTGACATTTTTCTTTTTTATTTGAGAAGAAATTTATGGAAATGCTGAGCAAAGTTAATTTTAAAACATATGGTGATATTAATAAAGCACCTATGTAAATATAAAATCCTCATTATGTTTTGCATATCTGGACTTGGATTAGGTATTTAGCTATATTGTGTAAGCTTCAGAACAATCATTCCTATTCAAACTAAGGTGAAGACTTAGATGGTGTCTATGAGGCTATGAGGGCTTCCCAGGTGGCTCAGTGGTAAAGAATTCACCTGAAATCCGGAGACGCAGGTTTGATCCCTGAGCTGGGATGATCACCTGGAGAAGAAAATGTCAACACACTCCATCATTCTTGCCTGGGAAGACAGAGGAGCCTGGTGGGCTACAGTCCATGGGATCACAAAGAGTTGGACACTACTGAACAACTAAACAATGACACCACAGAATGTTAAGCATATTCTCCTGGAAAGTTAAATGAGATTAAAATATATTTATTTCTTCTTTTTACCATCCATTTTTCTAAGTGTCCATTTCTTTTTGTATTTGTATATTTTATATTAAACATCCTAAAAATTTACAGAAAATCATAAACATGAAGATAGAAGTTAAATATGCAATTAGAGAAAAAGGAAGGCTTCCCTTCTTTTCAAATTAGACCCTAGCTGTTCTCGGAGGATTGATTTGATAGGTGAATGATTCAGAGATCAGAGAAATGATTCCTTCCTTCTTGATATTATTATGATATGAAGGTATTTTATTATTTTTGCTACAGAGGAAAAACTGGTTTGACATAACTGGATATAAATTCTTTCAATGGTACATAATCAAGATCTTTTTCAAACAGATATTAGACAGCAGTCAGTGCTGATTTATATGTATTGGAATAGGTGACCACTTTGTGAGATATTATCTTGGAATCTCTGAGAAGCACTTGTATATTGCAGATTCATTCAGTGATGCCAGAAATTTCTGTAATGGGGACACTTTTTTAAAAAAACAGAATTTGAGTTAATGTTCTAAAAGTATAAGAATAGGAAATTAATGACTCATTTTAGGTAAAATGTTATATTTAAAGATAGTATAATAATAGTACTAATATTGCTATGGTTACATTCACAAGAAGGGGTAAGTGATTGTTAAATTAGGTCACATATGAGCTGAAATTTTGTAGCCATTATGGAAAGAGAGCCTAGGGGCTCATAAGAATGCTGAGAAGGGGAAAGAAAAGGATGAGCATATAAAGATGAAACAGGAAAAGAATGTGAGCATGGCTGAAACACTAGGAGACTTTGCTTAGTTGAACCCTGTATGCAAACTTCTTGGGTACTGTTAGTCACTCAGTAGTGTCCAACTCTTTGCAATCCCATACACTGTAGCCCACTAGGCTCCTTTTTACATGGAATTCTCCAGGCAAGAATACCAGAGTGGGTAGCCATTCCCTTCTCCAAGGAATCTTCCCAACCCAGGGATCAAACCCAGGTCCCATGCATTACAGATCCTTTACTGTTTAAGCCATCAAAACAAAAATTTTCTGGGTTGGGACTTTTTTCTTTCCCAAATCCCATATATCAATCCAGTTTAGTGCTGTGGCATATAATTTTCATCAGCATGATGTGATCTAAGAGGCAGTCAAAGGATTTTTTGTCAACTGCATTTTAATATCTCATCAACCAAATATCCTCAGACTTACAGGATAATGTTTCCACTCTGATAGACATTTTGTCAAATTGGAGATTTCATACAAATGCATCTGTTTCTTTGTAAATTGCAGTGACGGGTATAGCACTATTAAGCCATTACCAAGCAAAGTTAAATATTCCACAGGCAATAAGAGGGCACCTAGTATTAGGATGAAAGATGGATGCATAGAAAGATGGAAGAGAGCTTCTAAAAACTGGCCACTATCTTCTGAACTTACCTTATCAACACTCATCTCAAAATAATATTCTCCATTTACTCAAGGCCGAACTCTGCCATTGAACATTTTGACACATAAATAAAATAGCATGAGCATAGTCCCCAACTCCAAAGTGGAATGTATGCTTTCTTATTTATTATTTTTATATTTTTATTTATTATTTTTTCATATGTGAGGATGGAAATATCTCTATCTAACTGAGCCATTGTGAAGATTAATTATAGAGATATTAGTCAGGGCATGTCAATTAATATGTATCCAAATGCTACTTGTTTCTGTATCTTAAATTTACCTTTCAGCAAATTTTTATTACAATTAGAAACGTATTTGATTATTTTTATGAAACAGTGAAAATATAATCCACTGAACTGTAGTTTCTAACTGTAACTGATGGCCTTCTGTAAAAGGAAGCTATAGCACTGAACAGTGAGATACACTTAGATTGTCTTAGTTTGGTGTTGTAAGGAGCATAGTTTCAAGATGGGGTCGCGAAGAGTCGAGTACGACTGAGTGACTTGACTTTAACTTTTCACTTTCATGCATTGGCGAGGAAAATGGCAACCCACTCCAGTATTCTTGCCTAGAGAGTCCCAGGGACTGTGGAGCCTGGTGGACTGCCACCAATGGGGTTGCACAGAGTCAGACACGACTGAAGCGACTTAGCAGCAGCAGCTGTGACTTTGGGTGAAAAATGGGTTTTTCTGAGATTCTGGATCATCATTTGTAAACTGAGGAAAAGGAAATGGTTTCTTCTTTATAGACATATTAAATCAATAAAAATTAATAATGATTCCAAACATTCAGGATGCTCCCTAATGTTAAGATTTTTTACTTGGGGAGCTGAAAGTTGAAATTGTGTAGGTCAAAAACACTGCTTGACATCCAGCAACTCATTTAATCCTTTTCTATTAAATACTTTAGGATTAAACTTTATATTCTCTACTGCTACCAAATATACTCACAATACAACAGTGTTTATTCTTCCTAAATCATGGCATTAGGGTTGAATCTATGAGATGTTAGGTGCATATACCTTTTTAAAATACAGTGAATGTACTTTCCATATGTAAAATGAATGATGATATTTTTAATTTACACTGCACTTTGCCTCAAATTTAATCACACAATCTATTGATTTCATACAAATAACTGTTTCTTCATCTTAACTGAAATAGTGTTTCTTAAGAGAGATATGTTGAAGTACTCAGGTTTGACATATCATGTCTGCAATTTTTATTTTTTTCAGTTTTATTGAGATATAACAAATGCCATCATATAAGTTTAAGGTACATGACTTAATCTGGTAGATGTATGGACTGTGGAATGATTATCTCATTAATGTCAGTTAACACATCCATTACTTAACATAGTTATTTTTGTGTGGTGAGATTATTTAAAGTCTATCCGCTTGGAAAATTTCAAGGATACAATAGATTATGAATAGATTACAATTAACTATATTGTAATCCTGTGCATTAGATCCCCAAAACTGATCCAACTTTTAACTTAAATTTGTACCTATGACTAATATCTCCTTATCCCCCTCACCCTCTAGCGCATGGTAACGGCCAATCCTTTTCCAGTCTATGAACTCAACTTAAGTATTTTTTTTTTTCATTTGTTCATCTATGTTGTAGGAACTGACAGATTTTCTTTCTTCTTTAAAATTGAATAATATGTATCTGTATACATATTTTTGGGGTTGCAAAGAGTTGGACACAACTGAGAGACTGAACTGAACTGATACATATTTTTCACATTTTCTTATTCATTTGACCATGAATGAATAATTAGATTGTTTCCATATCTTGGCTATTGGGAATAATAGTATATTGAACTTGGGGGTGCAGATATTTATTTAAGAAAGAGATTTCATTTTTTTCAGATATGTATGCAGAAGTGATATTGCTAGATCCTATGTTAGTCTTATTTTTTAATATTTTGAGAAACCTCTAGATGTTTTCCATAATGATTGTACCAATTTGCATTCCAAATGACAGTGCACAATGGTTTACTTTTCTCCACATCTTTACCAGCACTTGTTACCACTTATCTTTTGTATAATAAACATGTGAGGTGATACTGTGGTTTTGATTTGCATTTCCCTGATGATTAGTGATGGTGAGCACCCTATCACATACCCAATGATCATTTGTAAGCCTTCTATAAAAATATGTCTAGTCTGTCCTTTCTCCTTTCTAAAAAAAAAAAAATTATTATTTTTTGTTTTTGTTTTTAGTTGCATGATTTTCTTGTATATTTTTTATTAACCCCACCCCTTATCAGATTTATGGTTTGTAAGTATTTTCTCATATTCTATAGTTTGCCTTCTTATATTTCTTCTTCTTCTTTTTTTTTTTGGATTATTTTGTTTACTGTGCAGAACTGATTTTTGTTTGTTGTAGTCCCACATGTTTACTTTTGCTTTGGTTGTTGTAATTTTGCTGTCATATTAAAAAAATAATTCCCATAACCAGTGGCAATAGAGCTTCTCTATTTGTGTCTAGAAGTTTACATTTTCAGGTTTTATAAATAAGTCTATCTATAAATTTATCTATCTATCTATCTATATATAAATCATTTGGATAGTATGGGCAGAAAATTTTAACAATATTAATTTTCTGATTCAAGAACAAGGGCTATCTTTCTTTATCTGTGTCTTTTCCAATTTCTTTTAACAGTATCTTATAGTTTCAAGTGTACTGATTTTTTCTTCCTTGATTAAATGTATTTCTAATTATTTTGTTATTTAATGCTACATAAATGAAATGCGTTTCTTCTTATCATTTTCAGAGTTTGTTGTTGGCATGTAGAAACACAACTTCTTTCTTTTTTTTTTCTCCCTTTTATTGTTTTTGTCATACAATGCCATGATATCACCATGGGTTTACATATGCTCCCCCTCCAGAAACCCCTCCCTCCCCACTCCCTCCTCCCTCCCCCCTGGGAAATCTCGATGCACCAGCCCTGAGAATCAATCCTGGGCTGGCGACACAACTTATTTCTTGGTTTTGTTTTTGTATCCTATACTTAGGCTGAATATGTTTATTAATTATAACAATTTTTTGGTGGAGACTTTAGGGTTTTTTTCTTTATAATACTATGTCATTTGCAGAGAGCAATAGTTTTACCTCTTCCTTTCCTGTTTGGATGCCTTTCATTTATTTTTCCTGTTGGATTGCTTTGGCTAGGAGTTCCAGTACTATGTTGAAAAGGAGTGGCAATAGTGGATGCCATTATCTTGCTCCTCATCTTAGAGGTGAAACATTCAAACTTCCACCATCAAATGTGATGTTAGTTATGGGCTAATCATAGATGGTTTTAATGATGAGGCATATCTAATTTGCTGACTATACAAAAAAATTGTTGAATTATTTTTTTTTACTTTTATCATGAAAGTATATTTTGTCACATACTTTTCTGTGTTTATTAAGATGATATGGTTTTCATCTTTAATTCTATGAATGTGGTGATCATATTTCTTGATTAGCATATATTGAATCATCCTTGCAGTATGAAAAGGCAAAAAGATAGGACACTGAAAGATGAACTTCCCAGGTCAGTAGATGCCCAATATGTTACTGGAGATCAGTGTAGAAATAACTCCAGAGAGGATGAAGGGATGGAGCCAAAACAAAAACAACACCCAGTTGTGGCTGGGACTGGTGATAGACGCAACGATGGATACTGTAAAGAGCAATATTGCATAGGAACCTGGAATGTAAGGTCCATGAATCAAGGCAAACTGGAAGTGGTCAAACATGAGATGATAACAGTGAACATACGCATTCTAGGAATCAGCAAACTAAGATGGACTGGAATGGGTGACTTTAATCAGATGACCATTATATTTACTACAGTGGGCAGGAATCCCTTAGAAAAAATGGAGTAGCCATTATAGTCAACAAACGAGTCTGAAATGCAGTACTTGGATGCAATCTCAAAAACAACAGAATGATCTCTGTTTATTTCCAAGGCTAACCATTCAATATCACAGTAATCCAAGACTCTGCGTCAACCAGTAATTCTAAACAAGCTGAAGTTGAAGAGTTCTATGAAGACCTACAAGACCTTCTCGAACTAACACCCCAAAAAGATGTCCTTTTCATTATAGGGGACTGGAATCCAAAAGTAGTAAGTCAAGAAACACCTGCAATAACAGGCAAATTTGTCTTTGGAGTTCAGAATGAAGCAGGGAAAAGGCTAATAGAGTTTTACCAAGGGAACACACTGGTCATAACAAACACCTTCTTTCAACAACACAAGAGAAGTCTCTACAAATGGACATCGCCAGATGGTCAACACCAGAATCAGATTGATTATATTCTTGGCAGCCAAGGATGGAGAAGCTCTGTACAGTCAGCAAAAACAGGACTGGGAGCTGACTGTGGTACAGATCATGAACTTCTTATTGGTAAACTCAGCCTTAAATTGAAGAAAGTGGAGAAAACTGCTAGACCATTCATGCATAACCTAAATCAAATCCCTTGTGACTATACAGTGGAAGTGAGAAATAGATTTAAGGGATTAGATCGGATAGACAGAGTGCCTAATGAACTATGGACAGAAGTTCGTGACATTGTACAGGAGACAGGGGTCAAGACCATGCCCAAGAAAGTGAAATGCCAAAAAGCAAAATGGCTGTCTGAGGAGGACTTATAAATAACTGTGAAAAGAAGAGAAGGGAAAAGCAAAGGAGAACAGGAAAGACATACACATTCAAATGCAGAGTTCCAAAGAATAGCAAGGAGAGATAAGAAAGCCTTCCTCAGCAATCAATGCAAAGAAATAGAGGAAAACAATAGAATGGGAAAGACTAGAGATCTCTTCTAGAAAAGTAGAGACCAAGGGAACATTTCATGCAAAGATGGGCTCAATAAAGGACAGAAATGGTATGGACCTAAAGGAAGCAGAAGATATTAAGAAGAGGTGGTAAGAATACACAGAAGAAGTGTACAAAAAACATATTCACAATCCAGATAATCACGATGGTGTGATTACTCACCTAGAGCCAGACATCCTGGAATGTGAGGTCAAGTGGGACTTAGGAAGCATCATGATGAACAAAGCTATTGGAGATGATGAAATTCCAGTTGAGCTATTTCAAATCCTGAAAGATGAGCTGTGAAAGTGCTGCACTCAATATGCCAGCAAATTTGGAAAACTCAGCAGTGGCCATAGGACTGGAAAAGGTCAATTTTCATTTCAATCCCAAAGAAAGGAAATACGAAAGAATGCTCAAACTACTGCACAATTGCACTCATGTCACACATGCTAGTAAAGTAATTCTTAAAATTCTCCAAGCCAGGCTTAAGCAATATGTGAACCATGAACTGCCAGATGTTCAAGCTGGTTTTAGAAAAGGCAGAAGAACTAGAGATCAGATTGTCAACATCCACTGGATCATTTAAAAAGCAAGAGAGCTCCAGAAATAAAACACCTATTTCTGTCTTATTGACTATGCCAAAGCCTTTGACTATGTGGATTACAATAAACTGTGGAAAGAAAATTCTGTAAGAGATAGGAATACCAGACCACCTGACCTGTCTCTTGAGAAACCTGTATGCAGGTCCGGAAGCAACAGTTAGAACTGAACATGGAACAACAGACTGATTCCAAATAGGAAAGGAGTATGTCAAGGCTATATATTGTCACCCTGCTTATTTAACTTATTTGCAGAGTACATCATGAGAAACACTGGGCTGGAGGAAGCACAAGCTGGAATCAAGATTGCCAGGAGCAACATCAATAACCTCAGAAATGCAGATGACACCACCTTTATGGCAGAAAGCGAAGAGGAACTAAGGAGCCTCTTGATGAAAGTGAAAGAGGAGAGTGAAAAAATTGGCCTCAAGCTCAACATTCAGAAAACAAAGATCATGGCATCCGGTCCCATCACTTCATGGCAAATAGGTGGGGAAACAGGGGAAAGAGTGAATGACTTTATTTTTCTTGGCTCCAAAATCACTGCAGATGGTGATTGCAGCCATGTAATTAAAATATACTCTCTCCTTGGAAGGAAAGTTATGATCAATCTAGATAACGTATTTAAAAATAAAGGCATTACTTTGCCAACAAATGTCTGTATGGTCAAGGCTATGGTTTTTCCAGTGACCATGTATGGATATGAGAGTTGGACTATAAACAAAGCTGAGCACAGAAGAATTGATGCTTTTGAACTGTCGTGTTAAAGAAGACTCTTGAGGGTTTCTTGGACTGCAAGAAGATCCAACCAGTCCATCCTAAAGGAGATCAGTCCTGGGTGTTCATTGAAAGGACTGATGTTGAAGCTGAAACTCTAATACTTTGGCCACCTGATGCGAAGAGCTGACTCATTTGAAAAGACTGATGTTGGGAAAGATTGAGGGCAGGAGTAAAATGGGATGACAGAGGATAAGATGGTTGGATGGCATCACCAACTTGATGAACATGGGTTTGTGTAGAACCTGGGAGTTGGTGATGGATGGAGAGGCTGGTGTGCTGTGGCCCATGGGTTCATAAAGAGTTGGACACGATTGAGCAACTGAACTGAACTATATGTCTACATATCTATCTATGTATCCATACATCATATCAAAAAACGAAGCCAGTATGACCAGATTACAGTGAATCAGGTGAAGAATCTGTGAATGTTCATTGTACTATTTTTACTGACTTCTTTTGCATGCACATGTGCTCAGTCATGTCGACTCCTTGCAACTCCATGGACTTACTTTCTGTTGTGAAAGAGACACCTTGGTCAGAAGACAGCTTATGGCAAACATCTTTGGGATTTTTGAAAATTGTTGGTAAGCTTAGTATTGTTGTTTTTCTTGTTGTTTTCCCTTTTTCAGTTTCAGACTGTGTATTATACCGTAGCAAACACAATTGCAAAAATAGAATTCTGCATTAGAGATCACAGGAAGATATACAAGCAACATTTCTGAAGTTTCACGTTCATGATTGCTTTTTCTTTTTTCTCCATGTTTTGGTCTCTTTAACAAATATCCAAATGTGAGCTGTTCTCAATAAATGGTGCAAATGGGATATTTGGATTGAGTCATAATTGAAGTTTTTATAAATTTTCCAACATTACACTAATAATGACCATATCTCACCTTCTTTACTTCAGACGTCACAACCGTCTTTAATGGAAATATAATAGAAGGAAATTATTCCTGGGCAGTAGATAGAAAACTCCCAACAATGAGTTTAAAAAAAAAAAAAAAGGCATATTGAGTCTCTCAATGGCACACACATACACATACAATTTGAAATAAAGAAACCTACTTCCTGATTTAGATTGCAAAGCACTTCTTTGTACAAAATTTCTTTCTCAATTATAAAAGACTGCAAATATACTCCCAGAGGTGATAAAGTTTAAATTTAAATATATGTTACTCTGAAGGATTTATACAGTAATCCTGACAAACTCAGGATTCCCTTTTCCCCCTAGTTTGTGTCTTTTATTGTAACTTTTCATTTATTTATTTTAAGAAAAAGACAGATAAGAAAATAATTGAAAATGAAAGAATAATAAAGTATTCTAGACACTAAGAATTACAGTTTAGAATTTTCATATTTTGTCATTTATTTATGAATTGTCACAGATATCTCACTTAATTAGAAATTTGAACACATTTTAACTCAAATTTTGGTACACTTGATCTTTAATATGACTTGCTACTTGTTTTCCCACCTCATTTGTTAAAAATGCAAATTTTAATTCATAGCAGTAATTAATATTTTTATAAGATAGAAAGAACTTAAATTGTATCACTAAAATAATTAATATGAAATAATTATATACTGATATGTTTAGTAAGATTTCTGAAATAATAAGACAAAGACATCATTTTATATTCTACAATGGCAATAATAAGTAGTAGCCTGATTTTGGAGCCTATTGTCTTTGGAGACTGCTTTATTCACTAGAATGCACCTCTATCAAACCTCCCAGGCTGTTACCCCATTTTATAGTTCAACAATTTCTGGCAATTTCTATTTCAATAAAAGAGAAAACATAGCTCCAATTCACCCATACTTGAATTCAGTCTCTGTTTTTGAAATAAACACATAGAGACAAATCAATATATGAACATACGTACATATACTTTAAACGTAATGTAAAGTAACATATATTAACTTCATTGAAACTTTGTGGTATCCTTTTCTTGTTTTTGTCCTTTTTTGAAATAAGAAACTTAACTTCAGTGAGTCTGTGATCCTGGAAAACATACATTCTTGCAACGGATAACTCATTACTGAATCTATATTTGCACAACCATGATTAGGAAAAGCCAAGGACTGAAAGATTGTCCCGTAATCCTGAAAACAAGATACTTTTTGGCAACAAGGCACTAAATCTGGACATAGTGATTGATTAAATGAAATATTAAGCAATAACCTAAATAGCTATATCAGAAAACAGGTAGAATCAGAAATGAAACTTAAGCACACTAGATTTCAACTGCCCTGTGCCTTTTATCTACAGTATAGAGTGAAGTTATCAAGTGATATTTTATATCAATGTCATTTCTTACATAATAAACCTAGATGGAATGATCTAAAAGTCTCAGACCCCCTGAAGATAATATGATGCATCTATATTGTTCATAAATATAGACACTAAATAAAGATGCTTTGACCTATGGCTGGGCTTTTGTATATGCTTTTGTATGTGCTCAGTAACTCTATTTGAACTACTAATGACAGTCACTTGTTCAGGTAAGGATAGTCCACAGCCAAAATGTCTTCCTCCTTACATAATCTTGCAGTGATAGAAGTCTGTGTGTGTGCATGCGCACACACACACACACACACACACACACACACATCCCAATAATTCCTTCCAAATTGAAACTCTGAGTAATAATTTAATCATCATGACAGTTTTGATAATGATGGTGATTATAATATTAGGCTTTTTTTTATCCATGTAGAGTGTATTTTATTATTATTTTTTCTAATTTATTTATTTTCTTTACATTATCGTGTTGGTTTTTTTTGCCATACATTGACATGAATCTGCCATGGGTATACATGTGTTCCCCTTCCAGAACCCCCTTCCCACCTCCCTCCCAATTCCATCTCTCTGGGTCATCCCGATGCACCAGCCCTGAGCACCCTGTATCAAGCATCAAACCTGGGCTAGTGATTGATTTCACATATGATAATTTACCTGTTTCAATGTCGTTCTCCTATATCAATCCCACCCTTGCCCTCTCCCATAGAGTCCAAAAGACTGTTCTATACATCTGTGTCTCTTTTGCTGCCTTACATATAGGGTTATCGTTACCATCTTTCTTAATTCCATATATATGCATTAGTATACTGTATTGTTGTTTTTCCTTCGGGCTTACACCACTCTGTATAATAGGCTCCAGTTTCATCCACCTCAGTAGAACTGATTCAAATGTATTCTTTTTAATGGCTGAGTAATATTCCATTGTGTATATGTACCACAGCTTTCTTATCCATTCGTCTGTTGATGGACATCTAGGCTGCTTCCATGTCCTGATTATTGTAAACAATGCAGCAATGAACATTGGGGTACACATGTCTCTTTCAATTCTGGTTTCCTAGGTGGGTATGCCCAGCAGTGGGATTGCTGGGTCATATGGCAGTTCTATTTCCAGTTTTTTAAGGAATCTCTATACTGTTCTTCATAGTGGCTGTGCTAGTTTGCTATTAGGCTTTTATTGATGTTTTGTTATATTCAAAGTACTGTATTATGTACACTACACAGTCTTGGGTTTCTCAGGTAGCTCAGTGGGTAAAGAATCCATCAGCAATGCAGGAGACAAATTGTGGGTTTGATCCCTGAGTCAGGAAGATCCTTTGGAAGAAGGCATGGCAACCGACTCCAATATTCTTGCTTGGAAGATCCTATGGCCAGAGGAGCCAGGTGGGCTCCAGTCTGTGGGGTCTCAAAAAAGTCAGACACAACTGAGCATGCACACACCACAAAGATACTGTTTAAAGCTTGTAATATTCACCATTAATCTGGATACTTTTTTTCTTTTCTATTTGAGTGGTACATATTAAGGTAGGTGGATATTTATTGCTATTCAGTCCTACCTGAGCACAGTTACTGAGGCTTTTCCTTCTGTACCATGACCATCTCTCTGAGAAACAGAGATGCCATATTCAGTTTCAGAAATGAGTGGGGTTATGAGTATTCTAAATCATCATCTGGAGAGTGAACATACTGGTCAAAATGAAGCTCAGCAGATTTTGAGGTTTGAGCAGATCCCACTTGTGTAAAGTAATCTACACAAGTGGAGAGGTCAACCCAGTGACAATGGCTGCTTTGGTGTGAAGACATGTCATGATGCTATGGACCAGTGATCTGCTGTGTTGTCTCAGCCTCAATGAGTTTCTGTTGTGATACTGGGAGATGGTTTCTCAGTGCTTCCCCTGCCCACTCTAGCTGGTTCTGTTAGGACCATTTTTTCTTTTTTTTTAAACTCAGGTTTTTCCTTGTAAAGCATATTTTTTCCCTGTCATAACCCAACTGACTTATTTTCATCCCTGAGTTGCTTTTCTTAGCCTTTGATTTTCTTCTCATTCTCCTGCTTTTAATACAGTCTAAGATGCATGTGTTTTTCATATTTTATTTCTGAAATCAGCACATACCTTTTCTTTCAGCCAAACAGCTGGTGATTTAATTTTCATTATCAGTGCAAGTGTGAACTTTTTTATTGCTATATACATTGTTATGAAATATGAGAAGAGTTTCAGTTTTACATATATATATATGTTAAATGTTGCTGTAATTTTTTCTTTTTTTATTTTTTAAATGAAAGTATAACAACACATTTACAGGAGACTTGTAAAATACAGAATAAAGTTACATATAGTTCCACTAAATATTACAATTATTTCTAAGTAGATAAATTAAGATTTTTGTTTGGAGTTTCAATACCAACTCTCAAAAATTAATAAAATAAATAGATGAAAAGTAGAAGGATATGGTAGACTTGAAAACAATGAACCAATTCAATATAAGATTTATACAATATTCACACAACAGTAGTATATAAATTCTATTCAAGTTCCCATAGACTATAAACTAGGAGACACTGGAACATATCCAGGAACATAAAATAAGGTGTGGAAATTTCAGGGTCTAAACATTGAAATCATAGAATCTGTTCTTATTGCTATGAAATCATGTTAGCCATCTATATCAAAAGATATTTGAAAATAACACACATATTTTTCAACTGCAGTGTGATATTTACCAAGAGAGATTTTTGATTTAGCCATTGAAAACCTCAATAAAATTAGAAGCCTGAAAAAACTCAGAGGGTGACTTCAGAGAAGAAAGCATTTAACTTAGAAATTAATATCAAAATGAGAAATTAATATGAAAGATATTTTAAACATTCACTGTATTTGGAAATTAAATGTCCAATGTTAAATAATGAGTGTATTTAAGAAGCCATAACAAGGAAAAATAGAAAATATTAAACAATAAAAATGAAAAGAGAATTTATCAGAATTTGCTGCCTGCACCTGAAGCTGTTCAGTGTAATTAAGTATAGTGGAGTCTTGAATAAAGTATGAGAACAAATAATGGACACAAGCATAAAATTCTGTGAAATGTGAACAAAATCAGTACTTTAATTAATAATATGGAATCACAACAAACATTGTTATAATTTAATTGGCAGAATTTTTTCTTATTGTATATAAAATGATGGTGTGACATATCATCTATAGCATCTCATTACCCAAAGAACAGTACTACCAAGGTACATGTTCTACAACTTCCTTCCTTTAGTTATTCTCATTTTTATTAGCAAAAATCTTTTTTTGTTGTTCAATAGCTTTGATGAGGCATACTTTACATAAAACATGTCCCTTTTAAATGTACAATTTGATAGTTTTTATTAAACTTTTAATATTGTACAGATGTCACCATGACACATTTGTAAAACATTCCCATTACCCCCCAAAAGACTCCTTGTATCTCTTTGCAGTCCTTTTCCTATTTCCATGACTACCCCTCAGCCCTAGACATCTACTATTTGTCATCGATTTGCTTTTCTGTTTACTTACTATAAAGGAAATCATACAATTCACAATATTTCATGTCTGAACTCTTTCACTTAGTATAACATTGAGACTCAACTGTTTTATAGTTTGGATCACAATCAGTGGAAATGCTGATTGAATGGGTGCCTCCCCAACTGGTATGAGTGACACCAAGCTACTTCTGTGACAGGCTGTTGTGTTTCTATCTCCCATAGCCAGGAGAGAAGATCATAGGGCTCCCAGCCAGAAGTAATTACATTTGAATTTTAACTGCTGGGGAATGTACTACTTACCCTAGAAAAGCCACAGTTTCTTTATTAGCAAAATGGAGAAAATTATATATGACTTTCTAGGGTTTTGTGATGATTAAACAAAATTAAACCATGGGTCTTCTAATCCTGAGAGAGATACAGAGACAGAAAAATATTTTAATGTTCTTTTTTTTTTTTTTTCCCTCTTAAGACTCAGGGATTTTTTGAAAAAGACACATAAATTTTCTTCCCAAAAGGTATGTTTTAGGCCTATGGTCATGAATACATTAGCAATATTTATTTTTAAGGAGAAATTACGCAGAGGGGATATACCACTGGCTCTAGGTATATATGAAGAGCTTCTCAAGAAAGGGAAAATGTACTTATTTAACCTCAATATCAATGAGAAGAGAATACAAGATAGTAGTCTTTTTATCTCAAGGTTGTAGAAAAATGCTTTTTAGAATTCAAATTGTATGCCTCTTATAATATATAATTCTATTTCTCTTTTCATAATATATTCAAATCACTCTCCAGTAACCAGAGATGCTCAACACTAGACTCTGCTGCCTTCGGACACAGTAAAATCGCCATCACTGGAGGTCAGGTGTAAAGAGTGCATGATCCTTAAAAAGACAATATTTCTTGAATGTCTTAGGAGGTAGACTTAATGGTCTTGAAGACCTGTTCTAGGCATAACATCCTGATTCTATGGGTTTTTTTGGTAAGAATGGGTTATACAAATAGAGTTACAGATGGTAGAACTCAGGATGGCAGGCAATGTATCTTGGAGCATGAATGGCTCCAACCAACTGCATCTTTTTAATTTTTACTTGGAAAAACTATCAAAATATGACACCTGCACCCCCAGAGATATGCTTATTTTACAGTTAACAAAAAGAAGACAACCATTTCTGAAAGTGACTGTTATGTTTCAAGAATCTCAAACTAAATGTATGTGTCTCATGGGAAATGAAGAAAGGATATATGCTATGGACATCTGTTTTATTTTTATGGCATTTTTGCCTCTTTTTCAAAATAAAACACTTATCATTTGGAAGAATTTACCATTACCATTTCCAAGTAGCTTCTGTAGCTGTATTTATAGTATTTTGGCTGCAGAAGGATGCATGTGACCCAATAATGGCTAATCATTATACCCCATCCTTTTTCTCCTTCTTTCATCATGATCAGTTAAATGATGGGCCCATTATCCATTGATTCACATAAGAGTCTTTTCCTCTTGGTTTATAAAACTCAGATAATTTAAACCTTTATTTCTCTGTAGTCAAGATTCCCTATCTAGATATAGAAGGAATACTGGCAAAACTCTTAGAGGATCTTGGAGAGAGAAGGAAGAACAGAAAAGGAAAAAAAAAAAAAAGCATATATATTATATTTCTGAAGTTTCAAAGGCCAACTCAGTCCCGGACTCCTCAGATAAGTGAGCTAATACATGTTTATTACTTTTCCTTAAGCTTGTTAGAAATGGGTTTCTACTTTTTGCACCTTGAACCCTAAGTAATGTTGTTAATATTACTAGTGGTGAATGTCTCAAGGGATAAATTCTAATATATGATATTCACTGATTTGAGGTAGGATGGTAGGTAATAAAAACTCTTTTATCCCTGATTAGGAAATGATGATGATAATAATGATTCTTGTTACTGACTCCTGAATGAACTAAAAGTCCATGAGCCTTTGAAGGCATTCTTATACATGCTTGAGTTTTGGTTGGATAGAAAAATAAAGTCAGAAACTTGGATTGTATGTAGGCTGCTTCTAACATCCTTTTTAAAGATCCTACCTAAAAGAGAAAGATGCTTTTAAGCTAACACCTGTTGATAGCAAAAACAATCAACATAGTTTTAAGGCAAGATGAAGACTTGAAGAGCCACAGAAAATGAGAAGGGTTGTTCACCATGATCCTCTCAAATATCTCCTGCTGAGCACCAAGTGATCTGAAAAGAGTGATTTCATCTTAAGGAGAATCTCACTGGGATAGTGAGGAGGCAGAGAAGCAATTTGCCAGTGCTTTAGTGTTTCAGCCAAATACTTCACTTTGATAAGACAGAAAGTGAAGCAGAGATATGTAGCTGAGGTTTAATCCATCTGACATTGACAAGACACCAAAAGTACAACAGTAGGGTTCATGTTGAAATACCATTACTCAGTAAAATTTCTGGTTTTTAAATACTAGGGGAGCTTCCCTGGTAGCTCAGCTGGTAAAGAATCTGCCTGCAATGAAGGAGACCCTGGTTCGATTCCTGAATTGGGAAGATCCCCTGAAGATGGGCTAGACTTCCCACTCCAGTATTCTTGGGCTTCCCTGCTGGCTCAGACAATATAGGATTCTCCTGCAATACAGGAGACTTGGGTTTGACCCCTGGTTTGGGAAAATCCCCTGGAAGAAGGCATGAAAACCCATTCAAAGATTCTTGCCTGGAGAGTCCCCATGGACCAAGGAGCCTGGTGGGCTACAGGCCATGGGGTCAAAAAGAGTTGGACATGACTGAAGTGACTTAGCATGCACATGCAAATACTAGGGAACTCTGTTGCTGCCAAGTCACATTAGTCGTGTCGGACTCTGTGTGACCCCATAGACGGCAGCCCACCAGGCTCCTCTGTCCCTGGGATTCTCCAGGCAAGAATACTGGAGTGGGTTGCCATTTCCTCCTCTAATAGGGAACTCTGGAATTCCTTGGTAGGTCAGATGATAGAGAATCTGCCTGCAATGTGGGAGACCTGGGTTAGATCCCTCAGTTGCGAACATCCCCTGGAGAAGGGAATGGCAACCTACTCCGGTATTCTTGCCTATAAAATTCCATGGAGAGATGAGCCTGGCAGGCTACAGTCCATGGGGCCGTAAAGAGTCGGACACAACTGAGTGACTAACACTTGAATTTCACTTCAATCCTAGAATTGTTGCATGATGCACCTGACCAGGTTTTCAAAGTTATATTGATAGATAAACACAAACCTTTCAGTGGTAACAATACTCCAAATCAGAGAGAGGAGAGCTATCTGCAGATGCCATGACAATAGCTATAGAGAAGATTTACTTAGACTGTCTTCATTTCCCTCCATTATTACCTACTGAGATTCTGTAGTGACTAGCAGTGATCACTGATCCAATGTTATCAAGGTCACAAAGAGCATGTTTAGACTCAGGCCTTAGTGTTAGCTACAGTAACTAAGTAGCTAACACTACTTTGTACGTCTCACTCTTGGTTTTGATTCTGGATGGTTAAAATAATGTTCAGGTTCTAGTTCTACTTGTCAGAAAAGAATTATGTACAGGGAACCCAAAAGAGTGACAGAGACTGAGACATAGAGAAAAACAAAGAAACAATTTATTAAAAATGCTGAAGGGAGAGTAGGCACTTGGAGAAGAGTGTGGGCATTCTACTGTCGGATTTTCTGATTTTCTTTTTTCTTAATTTATCTATTTTTAAAATGTTTTATTGGTTTCTGCCAAACATCAACATGAATCAACCATAGATATACACCCTTTTTATTTCATCTTGATCTTTGAATAGATCAGAGCTTCTTCTATTAACTATTAACTTCTATTAACAGACTTCCCTGGTGACTCAGATGGTAAAGTGTCTGTCTACAATGTGGGAGACCCTGGTTCGATCCCTGGTTTGGGAAGATCTTCTGGAGAAGAAAATGGCAACCCACTCCAGTACTCTTGCTTAGAAAATCCCATGGACGGAGGAGCATGGTAGACTACGGTCCATGGGGTCACAAAGAGTCAGACATGACTGAGTGACTTCACTTTCTTCTATTAACAGCAGGAGATTCATTAATAAAATAGCCCAGGGGGACGATGATTTCATCTTTTCTGAATGCTGGGTACCTGAAGCCACTGCACATATGCTCCAAGAGCCATTTTCCCTTAAATTTTCCCTTTCCTATTGAGAGCCACACATAGAAGGTGGTATAGTGGTCATTTGCATTTTTATTGCATGTGCTCAGCCATGTTCTGTGGATTTTATGATCAAGGTTCCCTATTTTGCTGTCGAAAAGCTTAATTAAAGTCTTGTGTTCTTGCTGCTGACACTGTTCCTCCATGCTTCATGATCTCATTAACTGCTAAACAAGGAGATGACTGTGCCTTTTTGCCTAATGCCTCCTCATGAGGAGGCTTTCCCTGGGCCCAGGCCCATCTTTTCTGGGTCTAGTCCTATCTTTCCTGACTCAATTTGCATGCATAGTTTGTAGAATTCAGAAAAGCTGCGTTAGAGTAGGAGAAAACAATTCTTAATGGCATATTTATATGAAACTGACAAAGGTTCTCTCCTTGAACAAATTCTACTCAGACTCTGAGTTCTTTTTCAAGTAAGCCTTGGTTTTAAACTTCTGTCGTTTGTCTTTGAATTGTCCAATTTAGCAAGACTCCTGCAAAGTCAGTTTAGTTATCCTTGAAATCTCATGCTCTTTGGTCCCCTAGGTGTTTTCTGATCACCCTGGCCTGCCTTCAGCAAGAATTCTGACAGGTTGGTTTAGCCAGAATTGCCCCTAATCCCTGATGTTTTCTTTTAGTAACTTTCCATCCTTTGACCCCTTCTTTGCTCCTTGATATTGATTCCCATTTGGGGAGTTATATACAGAGTTGAACCCCATCTCTCTCCCTACTAAACACCTATTTGTGGTAGCCTTTTTCACAGCCATTGCAATGTTCCTTCTTGAATAAACTGTCTTGCTCTTCTTTAACAAGTGTCTTGAATAATTTTCTCTTTAATGGAGCAAGTGGAAAATCCATTCAGATTTTATTTAATATTCACACAGAGACATTTGCCTTGTTGGAGAGTTTTTATTAACTGCCAGAAAATTAATCTTTATTTAGAGGATTTCAGGCATCAGTTGGAAAGATATTTTGGTGCAGAACAAATTTTTTCATCACTCTTAAAATTACACAATTTTGGCAACTATTATTCCATCAACAAGTAAAAGTAAAGTTATATGTACCTGCAAAAATAGCAAAAAGAAGCTGTGGGTTTTTAAAACATAGACTCTATGATTGGCAACACTGTTATGGAAAATGCACACACCTTCTAAGGGACATATGATTAAAAGGAAAAGAAATAAGAACTGTAAGAAAAGACCAACAGAGTCTGGAAAACTGTCAAGAATATTTTGTATCTGGGGAAAAATCCTTCTGAAAACCAACTAAGTTGGGACAAGTGAATGCTAATTGCCTACTAATTAGAAACAGTAAAATGATGTCAATGAGCTCCCCAAATTGCTGTTATTTTCTGTTTTCATTAGGTTTTAAAATTATCCTTTTATTTTACTCACTGTCCCTTTCTGGCTACAAAATTTCATTACCTCCCTCCCCCTTTTTTTTTCTTTTTGTCTGAAATTATAGCTCAAATTCAAAGGCCTAATTAGGAAAGAGGAATTTGAGCAACTCTGACAACTTCATTTCAATAGAATCTTCCCACTGAGCAATTCAGTCCATTCAAGAGCAACTTCAGCAAAGATTTTCCTTAATGATAGATATTGTTCTCCACTAAGGCTCTGACCTCATCAGAGTAGTTAGTCCCTTTGGTTTGATAACTCTCTCCCAAACAACTCTTTGAATTTAAAATTATTCAATGCCTGAAGGCATAACATCTCTGCCAGTAAACATAATTACTTATAAAGTAAATCTGAACCAATGGATGAGATTCAAGCTTAACATAGAAATCTTTTTTTTTTTTTTTTTTTGAAGGAATGGAAGAAAAGAAACAGAAAAGCATAAAGAAGTCAGTGGTGGTAAGTTTTTTTTTATATAAGAAGAATTTTGGAGTATCATACTTCTTGGCATTTGTTCCTGTCACTGCTGCCATCTTTCTGGACTTCATACATCCTTACTGACAAAGACACTTACCTTGACCAAACTTTAGTCAGGCGCCTCTGAACCCACTTCTTGATTAAGCCAAGGTGTCTTCACATTACTCACTTTTAGCAAGAATCCTTTGTGAAATAAAAATATCTCCTGCCATATCAATAAACATGAAATGTCACAGCCATCAGCTATTTCTAGACTCCAAATGTGAATGAGGGCCCCCCAAACCTCAATCCAAACCTCTTCTCATACATAGAATTCTAAATCCCTTAACTTGATACTGTTTCAGGGAGGAAGCCAATTCTGACTCCACCTTGAAAACTGTTTCTTTGACTCGCTTTTGTTATTATAATCGTAGTCAATGCTTTGCCTGAAGGATTCTGCCCCTCTGCTAGACTATAAACTAACATGCCTTTGTTCAGCTAATGGAGAAATGGTTTGTCCCAGCCTACCTGTGAATAGAAGAGATTAACAAACCCCTTCTGAAGGCCAGACATTCTCTTTGAGGTGTTTTGCAAGACTGAAGATGCTTTCAATTTACTTCCCCACTGTGTCTTCCTCCCTATTCTGCCTTTTGACTTTAGTTCCTAATTGCTGAACACTGAAGAATTGATGTTTTTGAACTGTGGTGTTGGAGAAGACTTTTGAGAGTACCTTGAACTGCAAGGAGATCCAACCAGTCAATCCGAAAGGAAATCAGTCCTGAATATTCATTGGAAGGACTGATGCTGAAGATGAAAAGTCCAATACTTTGGCCACTTGATGTGAAGAACTGACTCACTGGAAAAGACCCTGATGCTGGGAAAGATTGAAGGTGGGAGGAGAAGAGGACAACAGAGGATGAAATGGTTGGATGGCATCACTGACACGATGGACATGAGTTTGAGTAGGCTCCAGGAGTTGGTGATGGACAAGGAAACTGACCCGGCCTGCGGCAGTCCATCCGGTTGCAGAGAGTTGGATACTACTAAGTGACTGAACTAACTAACTAACTAACCTCATTGCTTCTTTCTCTCTAATCTATAAAAGAACCTGGCATCCAGAACCCAATAAAATAGTTATTTAGAGGTGCTAGCCTGCTATCTTCTTGGTCTGCTGGCTCCCTCATTAAAGTCTCTTCCTTGTCTCAACACCTTGTCTTTCAGATTCATTGAGCAGAGTGAGCTTGGACTTGGTAACAGTACCTGATATGTGATATTCAAACTGCCTGCTCTCTTTGTTACACACTTGTATATATCCTGCTTTCCCGTCCTGCCTCCTTGGAACAGTTTTCTCAGATCTACTGAGATGCTCTCTCCCAGGCTGAGAGTCCCAAACAGTCCCATCAAATAAAGTAACACTACTTTCATGTTGTGAAACATGACTTTGCTTGTGGCTCATATGGTAAAGCGTCTGCCTACAATGCGGGAAACCTGGTTTCAATCCCTGGGTCAGGAAGATCTCCTGGAAAAGGAAATGGCAACCCACTCCAGTGTTCTTGCCTGGAAAAACCCATGAACGGAGGACCCTGATAGGCTACAGTCCATGGGGTCTCAAAGAGTCAAACACGACTGAGCGACTTCACTTTGATGTTGGGACTATACCTGCTAAGTCAGTATAGCAAGAATCTCACATCCTTGGTTTCTAATTCTCTTTGATATCTGATAGAAGTCCTTATTCCTTACCCTTTGCTTGCTCTTAGAAAGAAACTTGTCAAATCAGTTTAACCCAAACTGACAGCAAATTAGTTTACTCAGAATTCTCAACCCCCCATATTTTCTCTCAGAAAATTTCCATATACTGATCATACTCTGTCCCTTAGATAAATTCTATTTTTTCCTTACTGCATTTGAAATTGAGCCCAGCTTTGTATTGAGGAGCCTTTCTCCATGTTGCAGTAGTTCCTGAATAAAATGTGTCTTTACCACTTTAACTATGAAGAAACTATGGTTTTCTTCAACAGTACATGTAACTCTAATCCTTTCTTTTTCTCTTGGTCAGTAAAACTAAACTGACTAATCTTCCTCTTCACTTTTGAATTTAACTTGCAAATCTCTATTCTTAAAAATAGGGGAGGGGTCAAGAATAAAACAAATGAATGCATTTGTTATCCCACAGAGGACTGTCAGCACTATCAGAACACTGACCTGGCAATCTTCTAAGTTTTCTGATTTTGTCTATGAACTCAATAGCTGCATCATCAATAAAACACGATGTCTGAAACTCACACACACACAAAAATATCATCACCCTGTTGTAGATTAAAGATGCACATGAACTGAGTCATTTCATGATTATCTGGGAAGTGGGGCTAAGACTATGATTATATAGTTAATGATTCAACAAATTTATTAATAACAGAATTGTCTCTTTGACCATTTGCTTTGAAGCACTGACCTAATGTTTCAAATCATGTTTTCTTTATTACATGTAGGATAAACCATTTATTTATCTGTTATTTATTTTTGTCTACTCATATTTTCTACCTGATCCATTCTGTACAGAATGTAAGATCCATTAAAGCAGTGAGAGATGTATCTTATTTATTATTATCACCTAATAATGCATAGAGCATATTGTATCTATTAATATAGCACACTCATAAACATACAGCTTTAAAAAACTAGTGAATGAATAGGCATCATTATTATTATTTATTAGAAGTTAATTTACTCCTTTCAGACCTATTATTCTCCATTATTTTCTATTATTTCTCCTGCATGTTTTTACAAGCTTACCAAGTTCCTGGTCTGCTGCCTGTAACTAGAAGAATTCTTATGCCACATAATATTTTTTTTCCCAAGAATACCAAATGTGATAGTTTCTAATATATGTTAAGAAAATAGAAATAGTAGCACTCAGTCCAGTCTGACTTTTTTGTGACCCCCATGGATTGCAGCCTGGATTGCTCCTCTGTCCATGGAATTTCCCAGGCAAGAATACTAGAGTAGGTTTCCATTTTCACTCCAGGGCATCTTCCCCACCAGAGAGCAAGCCTGCATCTCCAGTGTCTCCTGCATTGTCAGGCAAATTCTTTATCACTGAGCCAACTGGGAACCCCATTAAGAAAATAACAAACATTTATTTAGCAGCTATTATTTTGTCAGGCATATTGTCTGAAGCAGTTTATTTGATTACTCAGGAGGGCTACAAGGCAAGGATTCCTAATTTCATAGGTAAAAATGGAAGATCATATAGTATAAGTAACTTGCTTAAGATTCAATGAGTCTTATAATTGGAATTCCAAGTTTCAAGTTATAGTTTGCATTTTTTTAAGCAGTTTAACTGGAGTTTCCTTCCTGTAGGTCATTCATTTTGATTCTGGATTAACAATAGGAAAATAAAGAGATTTCCTTCATATCTAGGAACGAGGGGGTTGAGAAAAACTTCTAAGTTGAAGCTTTAAACTCAAATGATTTTACCAGCTGTATTTCCCACCAGGAGTCCAATTCAGCAAAATAAGGAAGTCTAGTTTCAAGATAAACACATCAGTGTGTGATTCAACTTGAAAAAACATTTCAGGGACATAACTATTTTACATGAGTATATCTTCTAAAGGAAGTATCATCAGGCCCACTGCAGCACAAGCAGTTTTATCCTCTTGCGGAAATATAAATCACTGATGAAGGAAACAGAGTAAACAAGACTCCAATGAATTCAGTAGCTATTTGGGAGCTGTCCTAGTTTGTTACCTCTACTAAAGTACAATAAAAGGACAGAGAAAGGAATTAAAGTGAAAGCAAGCAGAACTATTGCATAGTAAGGAATTATATAAGATAATACCAGACAGGTTAGAAACAACTCTGAAATATAAGGTGTTCTGGAATGTTCTACACTGTGAGAGAGATCTATAACTAGAGGTGTTGCAGGAAAGGGGACCCTTTCCAGGGCCCAAAACTGAGCTCTTGTCTAACACTCAGAAATGAATTGTCTGAGGAGACACATGTGCTGACAAAGCAAGAGATTTTATTGGGAAAGGGCACCTGAGTGGAGAGCAATAGGGTAAGGGAACCCAGGAGAACAGCTCTGGCGTGGCTCGCAGACTTGGGTTTTATGGTGATGGAATTAGTTTCTGGGTGGTCTTTGGCCAATCATTTTAATTTAGAGTCTTTACTGGTGGTGCACGCATTGCTCAGCCAAGATGGATGCTAGCAATAGGGATTCTGGGTAGTGGATGGACATATGGTGTCTCCTTTCAACCTTTCCCAAACTCTTCAGGTTGTTGGTGGCTTATTAGTTCCCTATTCCTTATGAGGATCTCCTGTCATAAAACAACTCAGGCAAATGGTTACCATGGTGCCTGGCCAGGGTGGGTGGTTTCAATCAGTGAGCTTCCCCTAACAGAGGGCGGGGATAACAGGTCCAGAAACACATCATGCCACCTAGTAGTATGTTAGGTCTGTCATGAGGGACTGTCATTTAACATACTGGAAATTTTAAGTTGGGAAAAAGTACATAACTGAAGCAAGAATTTTTTAAGACTTTATAATATTTCCAAGTTTTGTACTTGTATCCTATTTTTTAGATGTCCTTCTTAAGGACTTTCATATTTTTTCCCTAAATATTAAAGTAATATTAAATGGCAAATTAAACTAGCAAAAATACTGCTAGTTAAGTATTTTTTTTCTATTCATTATTTGTACTCAAAAATTTCTGCCTATAAAGGTCTGTTTAATTGAAATCATATTGTTTATCAATTTTATTATACCATGCTTTCTCTTGAAACTACCATTATTATTCCCTAAAGCTATTAATAAATCTCTCTATATAAGTACTACATTTAAAATGCATTATTTCAACATAGAATGTTTTTTAATTTAAAAAGCATTTCTTTCTTACTGGGTATTTCAGATTTTCCTCCTGTGACAAATATGCTTTTGTAAAAATCTGCATGCATATCAATAACTTTTTATCTAGCTAAATTTTCAAAATTATTAAATTGAAAAGATGTATCTAAATATATTACACATATTGTCTATGATTCTACTGTACAGGGGTTTCCACCCATTATGCTTCAGTGGTTGGACTGAGCTTAAGGCAAAAGATAGACAAGCCCCAGACTCAGCAGCTTTTCCCCTGTTGGCAGAGACTCCAAAATAGCAGAAACTCCGTAAAAGCAAGATGATAAAGGAGGCTGGACTCTGCACAAATATGGGATAAAAGACCACATATTACTCATTCTTGAAATCAAGGATATGTCCTTGACTACAAATGCACAGAAAGGCTCCATGGAGATCAAAAAAGGAGGGAGCATCACCTCATAGCAACTGATGTCAACTACCAATAGGCCTCTTCACTAGAACCTATCTTGGCTAAGAGATGCATGTACAGATAAGGAGGACCCTGAGGTAAACCAAACATGGACTCAGAACCAGAAAAAGTAAGATGATTAGCCAAAGGAAACCTGGGATCAGGCTCTCCAGCTTGACTCATGCAGGGTATATGACCGCTTTGTATTCATTCGATAAGGTCTATGGCTTTCCCAGCAGTCATGCACAGATGTGAGACTTGTACCACAAAGGTGACTGAGCACCAGAGAATTGATATTTTTAAACTATGAGAAGACTCTTGAGAGTCCCTTGGACTGCAAGGAGATCAAACCAGTCAATCCTAAATGAAATCAACCCTAAATATTCATTGGAAGCTTTGATGCTAAAGCTGATGCTCCAGTACTTTGGCCACCTGATGTGAAGAGCTGACTCACTGTAAAAGACTTTGATGCTGGGAAACATTGAAGGCAGGAGAATGAGATGGTTGGATGGCATCATTGACTCAACGGACATGGATTTGAACAAACTCTGGGAGATAGTGAAGGACAGGGAAGCCTGGTGTCCTGCAGTCCATGGGGTGGCAAAGGGTTGGATATGACTGATTGACTGAACAATGACAAGATAACATTAATAATAAACAGTAAGACAGGACTAATAATTCCTACTTTTCTGTTCTGCTACTACAACCCCTGGGTCATGTGTTTCTGATACCAGCTCATGGTATGTGGCCAGCCTATGGATGCTGAGAGAGGAGCTGACACCTACAAAAGACTTTGGGATGATTGAATGCAGGGACAGCTGTGCAAATTTCTCTTCTGTACTTGAGATCCTCAATCACAAGAGTGTCTGTCAAATTAATGGCAACATTGTTGAAAAAGTTTTAAATGATTTCTATGTCAAGCCAAGACTCTAAAGGGGTATGAGTTAGCAAGTGATGGCCTCTGAAGCACTAGTCTACCTATCAGAGGATTCTGGCTGGTAAGTTAAACAGTGAGGAGTTTCTGCACACACTGTGCTACTCTCTTTATTCTGCTTAGATGGACCATCACAAGAGTCTGTGACTACCAAGAGTTTGCTTTGTTTTTGTTTACTTGTTTTTACTTTCCCTCTTTGCCCCTGACTGCCCCTGGACACACACACATTCAGAAGAATTTAGATACTTTGGATTTGCAGGAAGAGGGTAAAAATGAATACTGGGTAGATAACCCATATAAGCTATTTAGCAAAACACTTGAAATACAGTCAATTAATATGTGCTACTATTGTTAAATATTATATCTCAAAGTAAGATAGATAGACATACATTATATAGAAAACACAAAATTAAAATTTTTACTTCTTGATTTATCCTGAGGGCTCTGTTTGTGAAGGCCCCTTAATCACTTTTAGACATATGACTAAGTCCCAGACTCTTACCTGCATAACACACTCTGATGTGAGAATTACATCTCAACTCCAGGTCCACAACTGCCTATTGTCTCTGTCTCCCATTGAAACATTTTCATCCTGAACTATAATGATAGAAATATTTAGTGGGAAGAGATCATTTTTTCTGATAGAGTTCAACCTTAATTTCTCTCAAGGAATTGCAATAGGTATAAACCCTTCCAGACTCCTCTGGATATGAAAGTTGATGGCTAGAACTTCCGTTTTGAGGGCAGAGTGTGCATTAAAGGATTAACACATGTAATTCTGAGATTCACCCTCTGATAAACAGGTTCCCTTGAGGATAGAGGTTCTCTTTTCTTTTTAACTTTTACAACACTCAGTACAGCGCCTCCCATAAACGACAGGCTGAATAAAGGTACGCTGAATTCCCAATAAAAACAATTAGCTATTTTTGAAAAAAAAATCTATATTTCTTTGTTTTTGAGATAATTTTTATATGTGTATGCTTGCTCTATATTAAGATTTCAGTCCTAATTTAGCCACTTTCCAAGTCTGGGATTTTTCCACTTCTGCTATTGCTGTCAAAGAACAAATCTTTATGTTATTACATATTTTTCATAAAAGATTATTTGTATTTTAGCTTATATTGACACTATAATTTAAGAGCCAGGTTCGACTGTTTACAATGGTCTTGTTTAAAACCATGGGGAGATAATCTGAGTCATGTACAAAGTGAGTGAAAATATATTGAGAGGAAATAAGCCTAGAAATTTCAAGATTAGAGGCCAGTAAATGAAAAGTGTGTCATAATTTTATTAAAATATAGTCTATAATTATTTTTGCATACTGATGACCAACCACCTCCTCAGTGAAGAATATGTTCTCATTGAAAGACATCCAGTAGGAAATACCTTTCATTTAGGTATTTGTCCATTGCATCTTCATTATCATAAACATTATAAAGTAGTCAGTGACTCAGACCTTCCTAGAATTTATGCATTTCTGTTTTTTCTTGAGAAGGCAGTGGCTTTATCTGCCTTAGCTTTGACAAACTTAAATACATAAGAGAGTGTAAAGAACATTAGATATTCTGTTCCAATCTTCACCTGAAAGTTTAAAAGCATTTCCATAGTAATATAAATCACAACAAATAAAAGATCAAAATTATAGTTTTGCTTTGCAATTATCTTTTATTAAAAGTATTATTGCTAGCATTTTATTTTTATGTTGTTAGATATCCTATGTGGTAGTCAAAGATATAATTATTTGGACCTCATCTCAGATAAACTGAAATGTATAAGGTGTAAAAATCTGGAAAGTACCTTGGATCCCTTTTTCCTTCTTCTTCCCACATTCAGTCCATTCTATAACTTTAGGATAAATATATGTTGAATCCAGCTGTTAGCAAATGAAAGTCTGCTAGCTTGAATGCAGTAAAGCTTATCTACCAGGTTTTGGTGAAGGGAAGTGTACTTTATTATAGGAGCCAAACAAAGAGTCCCGGTAGCTAGTGTTTAAAAGGCCCTAATTACCCAAAGGTTTTCATGAAAAGATTTTTAAAGATAGGGTGGTGAAGGGGGGTTGTTAGATGTGTGATCAGCTCATGGACATTCTTCTGATTGGTTGCTGCTGAGGTAATCTGGAGTCAAAATCACCAATTTTCTGGTTTCAACCAGTCTATGTGCTTGTGGGCAGTATATAGATGACTTTTTCCATCTAGTGGGCATTTCAGTATCTGCAAAATAGCTCAAAGGACATAGCTCAAAACAATATCCATAATCTTTGAGAGGAACTAAAAGTTTTTGACTTGCTTAACTTTTTTTTTTTTTTCTCTCTTCCTGCATTTTCTCACCTCTCTGGTTAAATTTACTCTTTAGAACTCAGAAAAAGCCTAGGCCTCTAAATATTTTCTATAGACAACAGGCAAATGGAGGGCAAATGGGGGTAAGGGCTGTTCCAGGGAGACCTTGTGAGGTCCTGCTTGATTACACAGTGAGTCCTTTTAGTGAATATCCATGCATGGGGTGGTCTTAAGGAGCCCCAACTCATAGGGATTGGATGAGAAACAAATAAACCACAATGACAACAAAAAGGTATCTTATCTCCTAGTTTTTTTTTTTTTTTTCAAATCTGATGTATCTTCTTCCTTCCCATAATCTTCAGGGACTGTTACCTTATGAATATATTTTATAATTTCCTTTGTCTAAAAATAATGTTTTAATGCACTTTAGAAATAGCTAGATACTTTGGGATCATTTTGAGGGGATATATGCCATTAAAAGTTATTTGCATTTTTTTCTAGTAAGAACGTATGTGTCTGTGAAAGGTTTCAGTCAAAGGAACTCCTAGGAACTCTGATGGAAAACTATATAATAGATTTCATTGAGCTGGTAGAGAAACATATAGAGTACTGAACTGATGCAATAGTTTAGGATGAAAATGGCCTGAACTAAGGTATTTGGAGTATAGAAAATAGTGAAAAATTGATTAAAAGGTTGCATTTAAATGCTTGAATAGAAAACAAAACTTAGCAGTTGCAAATTGAGAGGAACCTCCTAACTGTCTTTTTGCCTACCTGCCTTTCATTGGGGAGAATAACACTTAAGTGCCTATAAGAAAGAAAACAAAATTAAACTCACTCTCTGAATTTATACTAGTCATTGAATATGGCACAAACTCCATGCCTTATTTCTGTGTTTTCTTCTTATTTAGATTTTATCTGGTGAATTGTACCAAAACTTTGTCCATTTTTATCCTATTAATCTCATAAAATTTACTGTTTTCTGAAAATTCAATTTTGAGGTTCTGAATACTATTAAGAACAAAATTAATTACGTAAATGTGAGTATCCCCATTTCTGAGTATGGAAGGAAGGAGAATGCTAAAACATTTTACTTAATTCCTTCAGTCTCTCAGGCTCATCTTCCCCTTCCTCTCTTTATTTCCCTTCAACTAAGCATTTTGTAAATGTTCCAGTTACTTTTAGCTAAAATAAATAAAGATGAGGGAAAATACTCTGTGATAGCATACAAACATGGAGTTGAGTATTGGTATGGATCAAAGGCCCAGTTCAATGCTTACTGAACAAAGTGTTTTGAGCTTTTCTTGAACCAGGCCATATGTAAGGTGGCATGAGTTTTACAAAAGTGAATAATGTATGAACTTCTCCTTGAAAGAATTTATAGTCTTTTTGTACGTCTATAAGATGTAAGAAGAATGCCTATGGAAGTCATTTCCTTTCTTCTACCTAAATAATTAGATATTAAGGTACTCTCCTGACCTCTCCTCAAATGCATTTTTAGGAATAACAACCTGTCAACAGTCAGAAGGATGCACTGTCTAGTGCAGAGACTAATGACAGGAATATTTAGTAGGAAACAATGATAATGTGTTGTCAGTGAAGAGGTAATTTAAAATCATGATATAAGGTGGAAGATTGAGATCCACCTTTCAATGTGGGAAAAATAAATAGGATTTAGGAGGTGGGGGAAGGGAGAGGATGTATTATTCCTAGGTTACTTGTGACAGGAAAATTTTTAGTTCTTAGAAAAATTTAAAATGAATTTTAAAATTTTAAATGAGAGCATATACAATTGAGGGAATAGGGATGTTTTAGAAATTCTTTGGTTTTATTATTTTTTAATTTATTTTTATTGAGGGATAATTGCTTTACAATATTGAATTGGTTTCTGCTATACATCAACATGAATCAGTCATAGGTATACCTATATCTTCTCTTCCATGACCTTTCCTCCCAACTCCCATCCTACCCCACCCTTCTAAGTTGTCATAGAGCCCCAGTTTGAGTTCTCTGAGTCATACAGCAAATTCCCCCTGGCTATCTATTTTCAGTTCAGTTCAGTTGCTCTGTCGTGTCTGACTCTTTGCAACCCCATGAATCGCAGCACGCCAGGCCTCCCTGTCCATCACCAACTCATGGGCTTTACCCAAACTCGTGTCCATTGAGTCAGTGATGCCATCCAACCATCTCATTCTCTGTCATCCCCTTTACCTCCTGCCCTCAATCTTTCCCAGCACTAGGATCTTTTCAAATGAGTTAGCTCTTCACATAAGGTGGCCAAAGTATTGGAGTTGAAGCTTCAACATCAGTCCTTACAAAGAACACTGAGGACTGATCTTTATTTTAAATACGCATATAAAAAGATCCAGTGCTTATATTAAAGTTTAAGCATGGAACAGTGTATGTAGTGTCAGGTGAGGCCACTGGCATAGTTCCAGTGATGGTGGGTAAAGGAAGCTAAAATAGAACTAATACGTGTGTATATATGAACTTCCTTTTATTTTCATTGATCTTCTTTTTATTTTTTTTTAATTTTCTTTATTGTGTTGGTTTTGCCATTGTTTTCATTGATCTTCTAAGACTAACTTTCTTTTCATCTAACATTAGCAAATATATATATATATATATATGTATATATATATTTTTTTTTTCCTTGAAATAACCACAAGAATGGATATAGTCATTTTTGGTATCCAGTATCATTGTAGTATAGTTTTATCTTTTGATATGATGCTCATTTTCCATTGTTTAAAAGTTCATTTATTGGCCACTTATGATTTCCAGACATTTACCATATGCTTTGCATGCAATGTCTTATTTTTAAATATGAGGACAGTGTTGGGGGTAGGTCTTATTTTCTAAATATACACAGTAGAATTCTGAATCTACATAAGGTTATGTGGCTGAACCAAGTTCTAAGAACTCTCAAGTGTCACAGTCAGATTTTAATACATTCTGTGTGGCTTAAGGGAGTACAGTCATCCCTTTGTTTCAATGTGTTTGCATCCATGGATTCAACTAACCAACAATAGAAAATATTTGGAAAAAGATTCCAGAAAGTTCTAAAAATCAAGCTTGAATTTGCCACATTCTGGCAACTATTTGCATAGTGTTAGAATCATATTAGGTATTGCCATTATTGCTATTCAGTCAGTAAGTCACATCCAACTTTTTGTGATCCCATGGACTGCAACACACCAAGCTTTCCTGTCCCACACTATCTCCCGGAGTTTTCTCAAATTCTTGTCCACGGAGTTGTTGTTGTTGTTGTTCAGTCACCCTGTCATGTCTGACTCTTTGTGACACCATGAACTGTAGCACACAAGGCCTCCCTGTCCCTCAGCGCCTCCCACAGTTTGCCCAATATCATGTCCATTGCGTCACTGATGCCATCTAGCCATCTCATCCTCTGATGCCTTCTCCTTCTGTCCTCAATTTTTCCCAGTATCAGGGATTTTTCCAATGAGTCAGCTGTTCACAACAGATGACCAAAACACTGGAATTTCACATTGCAGCATCAGTCCTTTTAGCAACTATTCAGGGTTGATTTTCCTTAAGATTGACTGATTTGATCCCCTTGCTGTCCAAGAGACTCTCAAGGAACCATAGCTTTGACTATACGGAGCTTTGTCAGCAAAGTCTCTGCTTTTCAACTTACACTCTAGGTTTGTCATAGCTTTCCTATCAAGAAGCAAATGTCTTCTGATTTCATGGCTGTAGTCACCATCTGTAGTGATTTTACTGCCCAAGAAGAGGAAATCTGTCACTACTTTCACCTTTCCCCCCTCTTTTTGCAAGAAGTAATGGAGCCAGAAGGCATTACCTTAGTTTTTTTTTTTTTTAATATTTAATCTTAAGCTTATGCTTTCAGTCTCCTTCTTCACCCTCATCAGGAGGCTCTTTAGTTCCTCTTTACTTTCTGCCATTAGTCTGGTATCATCCACATATCTGAGGCTGTGGATGTTTTTCCTGCCTATCTTGATTTCAGCTTATCTATTGAGTCAGTGATGCTATTTAACCATCTCATCCTCTGCTGTCCCCTTCTCCTTTTGCCTTCAGTCTTTCCCAGCACAAAGATCTTTTCCAGTGAGTCAGTTCTTCTCATCACATAGCCAAACTATTGGAGCTTCAGCTTCAACATCAGTTCTTCCATGGTTGATTTCCTTTAGGACTGACTGGTTTAATCACCTTGGAGCCCAAAGGACTATCAAGAGTCTTCTTCAGCAACACAATTCAAAGGCATCAATTCTTCAGTGCTAAGCCTTCTTTATGATCCAACTCTCACATCCATACATGGAAAAGCTATAGCTTTGACCATATGGACCTTTGTCAGCAAAGTGATGTCTCTCTTTTTAATACACTGTCTAGGTTTGTCATAAGTATTCTAGAGATTATTTAAGGTGTATGGGGGGTTTAGGTAGGGTGTATGAAAATAGCATACTTTGATTTTGATATGAGTTGGGGAGGGGAATCCTGGCACCAATCCCCAGATGTCAAGAGTATATGCATAGTAAACAAGCAATACTGTTTCGCTATTTATTGATTCTTTGAACTTTCTAAAATATCATTCAGATGCAGTGATGGGTAAAAGCGTGGCTCCATCAAAGTCTCTGTCTTTTTTTATTTTAGTTAATAAATATACAAAGTATAAACAGCTTTCTGTTATAGTTGTGGGGCTGCTTGCCATCTTGCTTTGGATATTCTCTATTCTTGTTTCTATGTTGAATCCACAATCTCTGCTGACCTGGTAGAAATGTAGAAGGTTCTTTTACTAATTTTGGAGAAAATGATTGAACTCCCTATTGACCAAATTGTCAGGAAGCTGTGCTGAAGCTTATATTTTAGTAGCTTGGATAGTTACAAAGATGTGGGGGCAAAATTTAGACCCAGGCTACATATTGCTGAAAAAAGTGAAATCTAAAACTTACTGCAATGGAAATTTATCAATAGAAAAACTGGAGGAAGTATTGTGAGGTTCTAGAAGGTAAGTTAAGTAGATTTCAACAGCTACTTTAAAGATTATTGTATAGCATTGAATCCTAAGCTAATGTTAGAGAGTTCAAATGATTAACAGAACAATTCAACACTCTTTTATAATTGTCTGCAGCGGCTATTCAAATAGAGTCAGTGAAATGGAAACAAATTTTGGCAAGTCACCAAGGTATTGAGGTGAGAATGTGAGTACAAATGAAGACCAAACATTGAAGTGCATGGGAGAGGCACTAGTGAGGCACTTTTGATATGAAAAACTAGGGGATGTCTCTGTTTAATGGAAGAGGCAAATGAAGTTAGTATGGATTCATGTGGAAGAACTGGAAGCCAAAATATGGATCAAGAGCAGGTTCAATAAAAGCAAGGAAATCAAAACTAATGACACTGTCATAGGAGGAATTTAAAAATTACTGTGAATGAGCATTCATATGAATGGGTGGCCATTCTTGTGGGTTACAAAGTGAAGTAAATATTGGCATTATCAGAGCAGAGGGGCTTGAACTAAGAGATAATAACAATGCTAGGAAACTGAATAGTAGGGAAATACTGACAAAATACAAAAGTTAGGATATTGTTGAAAAAGTTAGAAGTCAATGATAATAAAACAGAACGTTCATTCTCTTTGCTCCTCAATTAAACTCTTCAATAATTTCTTCTAACAGAGTATTCAACATTTTAAGCTCTAATTGTATATGTGTCTTCCCATACAAGAATGTGAGTTCTGTAGGAATAGAAAATGTATTTTATTTTCTTTCTCTTCTGGCAGTACCTAATGCACTGTTGTGGATGATGAATGGATAAATAGATAAATAGAAGGATGAGTGCATGAATAAATTAGTAAGAGTATACTATATGGAAGGAAAGCTATGACAAACCCAGACAGTATATTAAAAAAACAGAAACATCACTTTGCCAACAAAGACCCTTATAGTCAAAACTATGGTTTTTCCAATAATCACATATGGATGTGAGAGTTGGACCATAAAGAAGGCTGAGTGCCAAAGAATTGATGCTTTCAAAGTGTGATGATGGAGAAGACTCTTGAGAGTACCCTGGACTGCAAGGAGATCAAATCAGTTAATCCTGAAGGAAATCAACCTTGAATATTCACTGGAAAGGCTGTTGTTGAAGCTGAAACACCAATAGTTTGTCCACCTGATGTGAGGAGGAGACTCATTAGAAAAGACCCTAATGCTGGGAAAGATTGAAGGCAAAGGAGAAGAGGACAACAGAGGATGAGATGGTTGGATGGCATCACCAACTCAATGGATATGAGCTTAAACAAACTTTGGGAGAGAGTTGAGGGTACGAAAGGCTTACATGTTGCATTTCATGGGATCATAAAGAGTCAGATATGACTTTGATACTGAACAACAGTATAGTTCAGTCGCTCAGCCATGTCTGACTCTTTGCAACCCCATGAATCACAGCACGCCAGGCCTCTCTGTCCATCACCAACTCCCGGAGTCTACCAAAACCCATGTTAATAGAGTCGGTGATTCCATCCAGTCATCTCATTCTCTGTCATAAACTTTTCCTCCTGCCCCAGTCCTTCCCAACATTAGGATATTTTCCAATGAGTCAACACTTTGCATGAGGTGGCCAAAGTATTGCAGTTTCAGCTTCAACATCAGTCCTTCCAATGAACACCCAGGACTGATCTCCTTTAGTATGGACTGGTTGGATATCCTTATACTCCAAGGGATTCTCAACAGTCTTCTCCAACACCACAGCTCAAAAGCATCAATTCTTCGGTGCTCAGCTTTCTTTCTGGTCCAACTCTCACATCCATACATGACTACTGGAAAAACCATAGCCTTAACCATATGGACCTTTGTTGGCAAAGCAATTGTCTCTGCTTTTAAATATGCTATTTATGTTGGTCATAACTTTCCTTCCAAGGAGTAAGTTTCTTCTAATTTCATTGCTGCAATCACCATCTGCAGTGATTTTGAGACCAAAAAATATAGTTTGACATTGTCTCCACTGTTTCCCCATCCATTTCCCATGAAGTGATAGGACCAGATGCCATAATCTTAGTTTTCTGAATGTTGAGCTTTAAGCCAACTTTTTCACTCTCCTCTTTTATTTTCATCAAGAGGCTCTTTAGTTCTTCTTCACTTTCTGCCATAAGGGTGGTGTCATCTGCATTTCTGAGGTTATTGATGTTTCTCCCTGCAATCTTGATTCCAGTTTGTGCTTCATCTAACCCAGCGTTTCTCACGATGTACTCTGCCAATATGTCAAATAAGCAGGGTGACAATATACAGCCTTGACGTACTGCTTTTCCTATTTGGAACCAGTCTGTTGTTCCATGTCCAGTTCTAACTGTTCATTTCAGACCTGCATACAGGTTTCTCAAGAGGCAGGTCAGATGGTCTGGTATTCCCATCTCTTTCAGAATTTTCCACAGTTTATTGTGATCCACACAGTCAAAGGTTTTGGCATAGTCAATAAAGCAGAAATAGATGTATTTTCTGGAACTCTCTTGCTTTCTCGATGATCCATAGGATGTTGGCATTTAGATCTCTAGTTCCTCTGTCTTTTCTAAAACCAGATTGAATATCTGAAATTTCAAGTTTCATATATTGCTAAAGCCTATCTTGGAGAATTTTAAGTATTACTTTACTAGTGTGTGAGATAAGTGCAATTATGCGGTAGTTCAAGCCTTCTTTGGCATTGCCTTTCTTTGGGATTGGAATGAAAACTGTCCTTTTCCAGTTCTGTGGCCATTACTGAGTTTTCCAGGTTTGCTGGCATATTGAGTGCATCACTTTCACAGCATTATCTTTCATGATTTCAAATAGCTCAACTGGAATTTCATCACCTCCAATAGCTTTTTTTGTAGTGGTGCTTTCTAAGACCCACTTGACTTCACATTCCAGTATGTCTGGCTCTAGGTGAGTGATCACACCATCATGATTATCTGGATCCTGAAGATCTTTTTTGTACAGTTCTTCTGTGTATTCTTGCCACCTCTTCTTAATATCTTCTGCTTCTGTTAGGTTCATACCATTTCTGTCCTTTATCGAGCTCATCTTTGCATGAAATGTCCCCTTGGTATCTCTAATTTTCTTGAAGAGATCTTTAGCCTTTCCCATTCTGTTGTTTTCCTTGATTTCTTTGCATTGATCGCTGAGGAAGGCTTTCTTATCTCTCCTTGCTATTCTTTGGAATTCTGCATTCAGATGAGAATATCTTTCCTTTTTTTCCTTTGCTTTTCACTTTCCTTCTTTTCACAGCCATTTGTAAGGCCTCCTCAGAAAGTCATTTTGCTTTTTTGCATTTCTTTTCCACGGGGATTGTGTTAATCCCTGTCTCCCATACAATGTCACGAACCTCTGTCCATAGATCATCAGGCAGTCTGTGCATCAGATCTAGTCCCGTAAATCTATTTCTCACTTCCACTGTATAATAATGAGGGATTTGATTTAGGTCACACCCAAATGGTCTAGTTTTTTCCCTACTTTCTTCAATTTAAGTCTGAATTTGGCAATAAGGAGTTTATGATCTGAGCCACAGTCGACTCCTGGTCTTGTTTTTGCCGACTATATAGAGCTTCTCCATCTTTGGCCACAAAGGATATAATCAATCTGATTTTGGTGTTGACCATCTGGTGATGTCCATTGCTATGACCACTGCATTCTCTTGGCAGAACTCTATTAGCCCTTGCCCTGCTTCATTCTGTACTCCAAGACCAAATTTGCTTGTTACTCCAGGTGTTTCCTGACTTCCTACTTCTGCATTCCAGTCCCCTATAATGAAAAGGAAATCTTTTGGGTATTACTTCTAAAAGGTCTTGTAGGTCTTTATAGAACTGTTTAAATTCAGCTTCTTCATCATTACTGGTTAAGGCATAGACTTGGATTATCATAATATTGAATGGTTTGCCTTAGAAATGAGCAGAGATACTTCTTTCATTTTTGAGATTCCATCCAAGTACTGCATTTTGGACTCTTTTGTTGACCATGATGGCTACTCTGTTTCCTCTAAGGGATTCCTGCCCACAGTAATGTATATAATGGTCATCTGAGTTAAATTCACCCATACCAGTCCATCTCAGTTTGCTGATTCCTAGAATGTCTATTTTCACTCTTGCCATCTCCTGTTGACCTCTTCCAATTTGCCTTGATTCATGGACCTAACATTCCAGGTTCCTTTGCAGTATTTCTCTTATAGCATCAGTCCTTGCTTCTATCACCAGTCCCAGCGACAGTTGCGTGTTGTTTTTGTTTTGGCTATATCTCTTCAATCTTTCTGGAGTTATTTCTCCACTGATCTCCAATAGCATATTGGGCACCTACTGACCTGGGGAGTTCATCTTTCAGTGTCCTGTCCTTTTACCTTTTCCTACAGTTCATGGTGTTCTCAAGGCAAGAATACGGAAGTGGTTTGCCCTTCCCTTCTCCAGTGGAACACGGTCTGTCAGACCTCCCCACCATGACCTGACCATCTTGGGTGGCCCCACATGGCATGGCTTAATTTCACTGAGTTAGACAAGGCTGTGGTCTGTATTGAATTTTTTGCATATTGCATAATTTTTGCATAAATTTATGCATAAATGTATAAATTATGTGCAAAATTGTATAATTTTGCATATTTCAAGAGTATGGTTCCTAAAGGAAAAAAGAAGTACTGACATACATATAGGGAGGTATTATGATGGAAAAATACTGGGAAGTCCACTGCATAAACTGTGTTCCTTAATTAATGAGTTAAAAAAATGAGAAAATCAGTATTTTTCTACTAACCAGAGGTTCTATAGATAAGGGGTATTAACAGGAAGATTGCAAATTGAGATCAGTGTCCGTATAAAAGATAGAAAGTCATCATGAAGAAATAATAGGCATATGATGAGGAATGTGGCTGAACTACACTGAAACACGTCTGTGTAAATAGAGCAGAAAGATGCAACTAATGCCCAGGAGAGTCTGTGTGGGCATATGAATGACAGAGCCAGGTACCTGAGCAGTAAGCTTCAGAAACTAAAGCACAGCAAAAGGGGCGAAAATGTAGATACAGGTAGTTTTTGGTTTATATCAGAGATTGACAAGCCTTCTCTAAAACAGGTAAGATAATAAGTATTTTAGGATTTGTGGGCCCTAGTGTGAAAAAGCCATGAACAATTCATAAATCAATGGCCAGTCTATGTTCCAGTAAAACTTTATTTTGTGGATACTGACATATGGATTTTCATTAAAATGACATATGTCATTTTAATGTGTAGTACTACTTTGATTTTTGTCTAAATATTTATAAATGCAAAAACTATTTGTAACTTGCAAAGAATAAAAAAGAACAAATGATTTATCGTTTACTTTGACTCATATGCCTTGATATGTTTGTTTATATGTGCATTTCTATATAATTTATTTACTTCTGTATCATGCATATGGGGCTTTCCAGGTTGCTCAGTGGTAAAGAATCCACCTGCCAAGCAGGAGAAGCGAGTTTGATGCCTAGATCAGAAAGATCCCCTACAGTGGAAGAGGGCAAGGGTGGGATGATATGGGAGAATGGCATTGAAATATGTTAATTATCATATGTGAAATCAATCGCCAGTTCAGGGTTGATGCTCGGGGCTGGTGCACCGAGATGACCCAGGGGGAGGGAATCGGGAGGGAGGAGGGAGGGGGGTTCTGGAGGGGGAGCATAGGTATACCCATGGCGGTTTCATGTCAATGTATGGCAAAACCAACACAATAAAGTAAAGAAAATTTTTTAAAAATAAATAAATAAATAAATAATAAAATAAAATAGATTTCTCTGTCAAAAAAAAAAAAAAAAAA
>ML662450.1:452718-501705 GCA_007570785.1 Antilocapra americana | reverse complement strand
TAAAGTAACTTAGTAGTAATTTAATAGTTTAATTATCAGATTGATTAAAGGTAAAAATTCTGCCCTAATGGTTATAAATGATTTATCCTGGGTTTTCCTAAATGGCTGAAGGAAAGATGATCTTCCAGAGGTAGAAGTGCTACTTCAGCTGAACAACTAGAATGAAAGGGTAAATGAAATGTTCAAACTTAAGTATGCTGGAAAACTAGTCAAATAGTTTCAAATATTAGCCTCAAAATTTTATTCCCTTATCCTAAAATAAATGTGCCACGTACAGGTATGTTTAATTTAACTTATGTATGTTTAGTTTTTTTAGGAGTGGAATGGGATAAGATCTGTCTACAAATTTTGTTAGAATGCAGCATCTGTATAAATAGTGCTTGTAAATAATCATGTATTTTAAATATTTAAGTTGTTATATCCACAACATACTCCCAACCAAACAGAATATCCTTGTATAATTTATTCTCTCAAAAGTTTGGGCCCTTGGGTTATGTACCATGTTCTCACAGAAGGTCACAGGGAACAGACTTTTCATTAGGTCATGGATTTGAAAAAAAAAAAATGGCTAACAAACACATGAAAAGATGCTCAACATCACTCATTATCAGAGAAATGCAAATCAAAACCACAATGAGGTACCACTTTACACCAGTCAGAATAGCTGCCATCCAAAAATCTACAAGCAATAAATGCTGGAGAGGATGTGGAGAAAAGGGAACCCTCTTACACTGTTGGTGGGAATGCAAACTAGTACAGCCACTATGGAAAACAGTGTGGAAATTCCTTAAAAAACTGCAAATAGAACTGCCATATGACCCAGCAATCCCACTGCTGGGCATACACACTGAGGAAACCAGAATTGAAAGAGACACGTGTACCCCAATATTCATCGCCGCATTGTTTATAATAGCCAGGACATGGAAGCAACCTAGACGTCCATCAACTGACGAATGGATAAGAAACCGGTGGTACATATACACAATGGAATATTACTCAGCATTAAAAAAAAAAAATTCATTTGAATCAGTTCTACTCAGGTGGACGGAACTGGAGCCTATTATCCAGAGTGAAGTAAGCCAGAAGGAAAAACAACAATACAGTATACCAACGCATATATATGGAATTTAGAAAGATGGTAATGAGAACCCTGCATGCGAGACAGCAAAAGGAATGCAGATGTATAGAACAGACTCGTGGACTCAGTGGAAGAGGGCAAGGGTGGGATGATATGCGAGAATGGCATTGAAACATGTTAATTATCATATGTGAAATCAATCGCCAGCCCAGGATTGATGCTCGGGGCTGGTGCACCGAGATTTCCCGGGTGGAGGGAATCGGGAGGGAGGAGGGAGGGGGGTTCTGGAGGGGGAGCATATGTAAAGCCATGGCAGTTTCATGTCATTGTATGGCAAAACCAACACAATAAATTAAAGAAAATTTTTAAAAAAATAAATAAAAAAATAAAACCAGCTTGAACATCTGGAAGTTCACGGTTTATGTATTGCTGAAACCAGGCTTGGAAAATTTTAAGCATTATTTTACTAGCATGTGAGATGACTGCGATTTTGCAGTAGTTTGAGCATTTTTTGGCATTGTCTTTCTTTGGATTCAAATGAAAACACCATTTCCAGTCTTGTGGCCATTGCTGAGTTTTCCAAATTTGCTGACATATTGAATGAAGCACTTTCACACCATCATCTTTTAGGATTTGAAACAGCTTACCTGGAATTCTGTCACCTCTACTTGCTTTGTTCTCAGTCATGCTTCCTAAGGCCCACTTGACTTCACATTCCAGGATGTCTGGCTCTAGCTGAGTGTGAGTGATCACAGCATTGTGATTATCTGAGTAGTGAAGATCTATTTTGTAAGTTCTTCTGTGTATTCTTGCCACCTCTTCTTAATATCTTCTGCTTCCGTTAGGTCCATACCATTTCTGTCCTTTATTAAGCCCATCTTTGCATAAAATATTCCCTTAGTATCTCTAATTTTCTTGAAGAGATCTTTAGTCTTTCCCATTCTATTGTTTTCCTCTTTCTTTGCACTGATCTCTGAGAAAGGGTTTCTTATCTCTCCTTGCTATTCTTTGGAACTCTGCATTCAAATGGGAATATTTTTTCTTTTCTCCTTTGCTTTTCGCTTCTCTTCTTTCACAGCTATTTGTAAGGCCTCCTCAGACAGCCATTTTGCCTTTTTGCATTTCTTTTTCTTGGGGATGGTCTTGATTCCTGTTTCCTGTACAATGTCACAAACCTCCATCTATAGTTCATCAGACACTCTGTCTATCAGATCTAGTCCCTTAAATCTATTTCTCACTTCCACTGTATAGTTATAAGGGATTTGATTTTTGTAATACTGTACATTAGCAGAGACTGTCACTGCACATTAAGTGATAAGTAAACAGAGAGAAAAATCACAAAATGGAGATATTGAAAAAGACCTATATCTTAAAGTAGAACATAGGATGCAACATGTAAAGGTATACTGTGTATGTGTATGTTCTCAATAGAAAATTCAGAGCTTTTCTTGATATGAATATTGTATGGAGTAAGAAACAAACTATTCCTGAACAGGAATTCTTCAAATATGTACTGGTATGAGGTTCACAGGCATGACTTTATGGAATGGCTTTTCATGTGAAAATGAAAAAGTTGTTAAACTTTTACAGGATTGGTTTTTATAATGTGGGATTCCAAATAGTAGGAGATTGGCTAAAACTTATTATCTTTTGGGGGGATGACTTAAGTTTCAGTTATGATTATAAGAAGCATTTATAAGAAGTAACAAATTTTCTTATGTTGTTTTAATAAGTTAGACTAAATTTTGCTTTACAAGGCTTAGTTTTGTTTTTTTTTTGGTATGGGAGGTCTTCCGGATGGATTTCTATTTCATTCTGTTTTAACAGTGCCTTACATACATGCAACATCAATACAAAACTGCTAAATTATATCTATGAAGCATAAAGTATTTGTAAAATGTGAACAAACTCCTGTAAAAACCACCTGTGTAAAATAATTAAAATCCCCAAACAATCTAGTCAGTGTTTGTGAATACCTACTTATTCGTCCCCTTCTCTTAGTTTTTATTCCTTCTCAGGTTTCTGTAATTTTCTTTCTAGGATAATTTTCTTTTGGAAGAAATTATTATAATGCTTCTTTAACATTGGTTATCTGGCATAAATTCTCTCTTTTTCTTGTTTACAAGTGGTTTTAATTCATATCTACTTTGGAGGACTTTTTTTTCTTGTATTATAAATTTTCAAATTGCACTTATATCTTTTTCTGCACTTTGTCTATCATTTCCTTTACAATTTTAATATTTCTAAAGAGATGTCAGTTGTAAGTCAAAGTGTTTCTTTTAAAGGTAATGACTTTTTTATTCAGAGAACACTAAAAATATTCTCCTTGATATCAATCTTCAGCAGTTATTTATTATTATTATGTCAGTGTGCCAAGTCATGTCTGTGTGTCATAGTTGGTACTGTGTGACACCCAGATTTTTTCTCCAGATTGAAACACTCATTCTCCCAGCTTCTGAGAGTATTGGTGAGCAATTAGGCACTTTTGGGTCTCTCTTTAAGACTTCCTTTAGAAGAGATGTACTTTATTCAAGGTCACACTCCCTTCTAAGGTCTTCTCACATTCAGTGCCTGGCTGATGCTGACACAGAAAATCCTTACCCCCATACTTCAATTCAGAGCAACTCCAGAAGGCAACTCTGACTCTAGAGATATCCAGAGAATTAGTCAAAACCTTCAAAATTCTGTTGCAGCTCAACTTCTCCCTCTGACCAGTTCTACTTACTCCAGTCTCTCACAGGTGGTGATCCCCAAAGAATTCCCTAATAAACTTCCTGAATGCAAATAACTATCTCAAATTCAGCTTCTAAGTTAACCACACTTGCAAGAGTCTGTGTGTGTGTTTGTATACTGCTTGTAGAGTGTAGTGATTCTTTTTTTAAATTAGTTTTTATTGGAGTATAGTTGATTTACAAATTTGGGCTAATTTCTGTTGTACAGCAAAGTGAATCAGTTGTACATGAATATATCTCCACTCATTTTTTGATTATTTTCCCTTATAGGTGATTACAGAGTACTGAGTAATTCCCTCTGCTATACAGTAGATTGTTATTTGTTATCTGTTTTGTTTATAGCAGTGTGTATATAGCAATCACACTTTTCCAATTTATGCCTCCCTTACTTCTCTCTTGGTAACCATGTTTGTATTCTACATCTGTGAGTCTATTTCTGTTTTGTAAATAAGTTTATTTGTATCATTTTTATTTAGATTCCACATATAATGATATTATATGATATTTATCTTTCTCTGTCTGATTTGCTTCACTCAGTATGACAATCTCTAGGTCCATCTATGTTACTACAAATGTCATTATTTTTTTATTTTTATAGCTGATTAATATTCCATTATATATATGTAACATATCTTCTTTCCAAAGAATACATACAGATGGCCAAAAAGCATGTGAAAAGATACTCAATATAACTAATTAGAGCAATGCAAATTGAAACTACAAAGAGTTATCACTTCACAGAGGTCAGAAATCCACACCCTGGTCAAAAAATCTACAAATAATGAGTGCTGGAGAGGATGTGGAAAATAGGAACCCCTCCTACACTGTCGGTAGGAATGTAAATTGGGAGAATGATATAGAGGTTCCTTAAAAAACTAAAACTAGAACTTCGATATGCTGTTTCAGCCCCACTCCTGGGTACCTATTCAGAGAAAAGATAAATTTATTTCAGTGTTCACTGCAGCACTATTTATAATAGCCAAGACATGGAAACAACTGAAATGTCAATCTATGGATAAAATGTAGTGATTCTTGATTCTGTTGTTGATGTCTTAGATCAATTTTGGAAATATTTATAATGTTAAGTATTCAGTATTTCCTCTACTGTATCCTTCTGTTATCAAACTAGAAATAAAAATATACATACAATAGCATTTCTACCATTTCCATATATGGATGCAAGAGTTGGATCCTAAAGAAGATTGAGCATTGCAGAACTGATGCTTTTGAGCTGTGGTGTTGAAGACTCTTTGGAGTCCCTTGGACTGCAAGGAGATCAAACCAGTCAGTCTTAAAGAAAATCAATCCTGAATATTCACTGGAGGAACTGATGCTGAAGCTGAAGCTCTAACACTTTGGTTATCTGATACAAAGAGCCAACTTACTGGAAAAGACTCTGATGCTGAGAAAGATTGAAGGCAGGAGGAGAAGGGGATGACAGAGGACTAGAAGGTTGGATGGCATCACTGACTCAATGGTCATGAGTTTGAGCAAGCTCCAGGAAATGGTAAAGGACAGGGAAGCCTGGCATGCTGCAGTCCATGGGGTCACAAAGATTCAGACACAGCTGAGCAACTGAACAGCAACAAAATATACATATACATATACATATACATATATATATATATATACATATACATATATATATAAAATTTCATTTTATTCCCGGTACTTCAGTCTAGATAGTTTCTATTCACATATCTTCCAGTTCACTAATCTTTTACATAGCTGTATCCAATTCTAGAAACATCCATTTAAGGACTTTCCTGGTGGTCTAGTAGCTAAGACTCAATGCTCCCAATGTAGAGGGCCTGGGTTCAATCCCTGTTCAGAAAACTAGATCTAACTGATTTCTGGTCAGCAATTAAGATTTTGCATGCCCAACTGGAAAAAAAAAAAAACAATCTCACATGCCGCAACAAAGACCTGGTACAAATAATTAAGTGAATAAAAATAGATATTAAAAAAAATAAAAGCATCTATTAGGAAAAAACAATTGTTCACAAACATACAAAAGCTACTTTTTCTCAGGTGTGTTCTCCCAAAACTATGTTTTGGATTTTGATAGGGCAACAATGCAGAGACTAGAAAGAAAAACAATTATTCATTAATTAAATTGTCATTTTTTGGTGAACTCAGGCCAATGTCTTTCTGAGACGTATGGAGACTCAAATGTAATATTGAATGACAGAAGACAGACAGAAGAATGAAAATAAAATGAAACAGAAATAAGGAAACTAAACCTTAGGAGAATGGAGAATTAAAATGAAAGAGAGTTACAAAAAGGGCTTATGGAAGACAAGCAGAAATTGACTCAATCATATCCAACTCTTTGAGACCCCACAGACTATAGCCTGGCAGGCTTCTTTGTCCATGGAATTCTCTAGGCAAGAATACTGGAGTGGGTTGCCCTTCCCTTCTCCAGATCTTTCCGACCCAGGGATTGAACCCATGTCTCTTAATGTCTCCCACATTGGCAAGCAGCTTATTTACTACTAGTGCCACCTGAGAAACCATTTATATAATTGAATAATGTATAATAGAAAAAAGAAATAAACTGCAGCTACATATATCAGCATGGTTAAATCTTGCAAAAAACCCCAAATAGTAAAAGTGATGTCACCAAAGAAATACACAGATTGATTAGAGTAATATGAATTTCAAAAAAAAAAAGATTATGACTGATTTGTATTGTTATATGGCAGAAACCAACACAACACTGCAAAGCAATTTTCCCTCAATTCAAAATAAATTAAAAAACAAAACAAAAGCCAAAACTAAACAAGACATTATTTAGGGGTACACGTATGTTAACACTTTAAAGAAAAATAGGGGCAATCAACAAATTCTAGGAAGCTGTTTACTGCTGGGTAAGGTTATTAGCTGTCAGGAATCAACAGTCTACCACTAAGCTACTAGTTTTCCGTTTCTTACACCAGAAGGTAAACATGTGAATGCTCATTTTGTTCCTTCTTTTTTTTAGCACGTTATTTTATACTAATTTTAATATATACTGTATTTCATTTTAGCCATATTTAAAAGAGAGGGATCAGAACATTAGAAGTGGATATAACAATTCTGATATATTTGCTGTGAAGAGGCACAGAGAGGCAGAATTGCCATTGTAAGGAAATATTGGTACAACAAGGTTTCATTGTTTTGTTTTGTTTTACAGAAGCTATTCTGTCATGTTGGATGACTTTAGAAATGATCTAGTAGAAAGGGGCATAGAAGAGAAAGTTGTAATTTTATAGTGAAGAAACAGAGTAGCTAACAGATGATGGCTTTCAGAGGATTTTGAGAAGAGAAGTTACTATACTCAAAGTTTCCAGGTAGTAAATGGTAAAATTAAGATAAAGCTTTCCCTTTTCTGGAGATCTGTTTAATGCGGCTGCATCTAGCTCCACTCTCTGCTTACTGTTGGCTTAAAACATAATAGTAGTAATTACCCATTTGGGCTTCCCTGGTAGCTCAGCTGGTAAAGAATCTGCCTGCAGTGTGGGAGAACTGGGTTTGATCCCTGGTTTGGGAAGATCCGCTGGAGAAGGGAATAGCTACCCACTCCAGTATCCTGGCCTGGAGAATTCCATGGAATTCATGGAGTCCCAAGAGTTGGACATTACTGAGCGACTTTCACCTTTCATCCGTTTATCCTTTCTATTACTCTGTAGCATTTTTTATCACAGGGCTCAAGCCTCTGGATGCTTTCACATCTCTGTTCTGTGTAGCTCTGTATTCTTGAGTTAAATCAGATGTGCCTTCTATTACTAATGCCTATAAGTTCAGTCCTTGTTTGTAATTAGAGAATGAATAATACAGTAATTATGATTTGGACCTTTACAGTCAGACTTACCTGAGGCTGAATCTGATTCTGTTGCTTCCCACCTGATCATAAGCAAGTTGTTGCTTATAAACCTCACTTTCCTTACCTGTAGTGAAAGCAACAACCCATAAAATGCTGTGAGAACTAACAAACACCTATCCTGTGAGAATACTGTGAAGAGAAAAATGCCATGATATATGTAGTGCTTCAAACAGTGTTACGTACTAAACTTATAATAAATCTTGAGTTATTGTTTCATAAAGCTCTAGGTGTCCACTGACCTTAATGAGACTAAGTATCTGGTAGTCCTGGGTTTTAGTTAGAATGAAAGATAGGCATTTGTGTGACGTTGGCTCAGCCATTTACTATTTCTAGACACCAATTCTTGACTGTCAAAAGAGGAGATGCTTCTGCAAAGTATCTTGGAATTTAGGAACAGCAAGCCTGAACATTAAAGCAGAATATTTGCTAACTCCAATAGATTGGATAATAAATAACATAATTTATTGGCATTAGACATGTCTTTGTAACATGTAACTCTATGCAATAAAACCTTTGGATTTGATAATTTTAAGTTGCACATGTATGATTGAACATTTTTTAACCTTCTTAATTTTCACTGTGGGCATTACTTAAGTTTCTGCTGAAACCTATTGGAATTTCTCTCCAAATGGGGAGAGGGAGGATCCATAATTTGCAAATAATTTCAAGTGAGTTATTGTATCCCCATCATCTTCAGAGATCTCTTTAGAACCCATCATTAAGTTATTCTGTCTTTATTTTATTTAATCCTGATTTTTCTTGTGGAAAATACACATAAAACTATCATAAAATTTTTAAAGTGTATAGTTCAGTGGTATTAGTATAATACATTCATATTGTCGAGCATCCATCACCATCCTCCATCCCCAGAACTGTTTTTATTTTGCCAAACTAAAGCTCTGTCCCCATTAAACAGTCATTTCCATGACCCCTTCCCCCAGCACTTGATGACCACAGTTCTAATTTTTTTCCTTCCAATTAAAAATAAAGTCTTACTTTTCCCCCATGCTCTAGTAACCACTATTTTAGTCTTTGTCACTATAAATTTTTCTTTATTTTTTTTAAAGATAACACCTAGAAGTGATTTTATGCCCAATTAGTCTTTATGTATGGGCTTATGTCACTTAGCATAATGTTATCCAGGTTCATTCATGTTGTCACAAATTGGAAAGTTTCCTTCTTATAAAAGGCTGACTATTATACCATTGTGTGTGTATGTGTGTGTGTATCTCACATTTTCTGTATCCATTTATCCACTGTCAGATACTTGGATAGTTTTCATATCTTGGTTTTTACAAATATGGGAGTACAAATAGCTCTTTGAGATAGTGACTTTCATTCCTTGGTATATATACCAGAAATGAGATTATTAGATCATATGATAGGCTGTATTTATTTTTTATAGGGAAATACCATACTGTTTTCAATAATCGTACCAATTTACATTCCTTCAATCATACCAGGGGTTCACTATTTTCTTATATCTTCACCAATACCTGTTTCATTTTGATATTTTTAATAGTAGTAAATCAAATTCGTATGGAGTTATTTTGTTTTAATTGTGGGCTCCTGTGGTTCAGGGGTAAAGAATCCTCCAACCAGTGCAGGATAGATGAATTTGATCCCTGAATTGGGAAGATACCCTGGAGAAGGAAATGGCAACCCATGCCAGTATTCTTGCCTAGGAAATCCCATGGATGGAGGAGAAACAGTCCACAGGGTCATGAAAGATTTGGACACAACTTAGCAACTAGACAACAAATTTTGATTGTATTTCCTTTGTGACCAGTGATGTTGAGCATGTTTTCATATACCAGTTGGCCATTTGCATGTCTTTTTAGGGAAAAATATTTATTCAGTTACTTTACCCTTTTTTTCAATTGGTATTTGTATTTTGTTTTGCTGATGAGTTGTGAGTCATTATATATATTAGACATTAACTCTTTAAGAGACAAAAATTTTGCAAATATTTCCTCCAATTTCAAAAGTTGCCTTTCATTATGTTGTTTCTTTTTTTGTGCAAAAAATGTAGTTTTATGTACTACTATTTGTTTTAGTTTGATATACATCATATATATGTTTTTGTTGTCTGTGACATTAGTGTCACCTCTAAAAAGTATTGCCAAAGCCAGTGTCAAGGAACTTTCCCCTAGGTTTCTTTTATGAATTTTATAGTTTCTGTTGTTATGCTTAATTCTTTAATGTATTTTGAGTTAACTTTTGTATATGGTGTAAGACAGGAGTCCAATTTCATACCTTTGCATGTGAATTTCCTGTTTTCCCAGCACTATTTATTGAAAAAACTGTTCTCTTCCCATTGTATTCTTGAAAATGTGTTGAAAATTAGTTGACTGTGTATATATGAGTTCATTTCTGGGCTTTCTATTTTGTTCCATTGATGTATGTGCCTTGTATTTATGCCAGTATCATAGTCTTTTGATTATTATAGCTTTGAATTATAGTTTCAAATCAGAAAGTGTGGTGCCTCCAACATTGTTTCCTTTGCTGAAGATTGCTTAGGCTGTTTAGGATCTTTCATGGGTCTATGCGAATTTTAGGGTTTCTCTTTTCTGTTTCTGTGAAAGATGAATTGACATTCTGATGGAATTTGTAGATTGTTTTGGGTAGTAAGGCCATTTTAACAATATTTATTCTTCAAAGCCATAAAAATAGGATAGCTTTCTATGTATTTGTGTCTTCTTTAATTTCTTTCTATATTCCTTTATAATTTTTACTGTACATATCTTGTACCTACTTGATGAGATTTATTTCTAAGTATTTTTAAATTTTTTATATTATCAAAATGGCATCATTTTCTTAATATCTTTCAGATACCTCACTGTTATTGTATAAAATGTAACTAATTTTTGTATGTTGATTTTGTAACCTGAAACTTTACTAAATTCACTTATTAAGTCTAACAGTTCTTCTGGTGGCATCTTTTGGGATTCTATATATAAGATCATATAAGACCTTGAACGAGGTCGACCCCTCAGTTTCCTCATCTGTAAAATGGAGATATCATTGCGGGCTCAGCCCTAGCCATGGACACTGCAATTGCTTTATTGCTGCTGCCGTCCCGTCTTTGTTATAATGACACAGCTTTTAGGGTAAAAGGCGACCCTGGTGGCTCAGAGGTTTAAGCATCTGCATGCAATGCAGGAGACCTGGGCTTGATCCCTGGATGGGGAAGATCCCCTGGAGAAGGAAATGGAAATTCACTCTAGTATTCTTGCCTGGAGAAGCCCATGGACGGAGGATCCTGGTATGCTACAATCCACTGGGTCGCAAAGAGTCGGGCACGACGAAGCCACTTCCCTTTTGCTTTTCGCTTTTATATAAGATCATGTCACTTGTAAACAGAGACAATTTTAGATCTTTCTTTCGCATTTGAATTCTACAATTTCTAACTGGTTCAAGAATGAAAAAGGAAAGGAAGAGTAAATAGAATAGAGAAGAATTTGCAGTTTAACTCCATGTTATTATGAAGTAAAAGGTGAAGCTTTGTACTAATCGAGAAGAGATTTAAATTTGATCTATGACTGTACATAAGTTAATCCCACTTCTGTATGAAGTTATCTTACCTACTATCCTCTTTAAAACTATGTGAAGTCTCTCTCTCACCTGGGCCAAATGGTTGGTAGAAGGATCAGAAAAGATAATGTATACAAAACAAGCTGTATAAATTAAAAAGTGATTTGCCCAAATGCATCAATGCTGCTCTATTATCATCATCTCTTATATTTTCAAAAGCTTATCCATTTCCTATATGAGAATTTAGAAGGAATTTAGAGACTTAGTGGCAGTGTTCATTAGCTTCCTCATTTAAGTGACCAATTCATTTACTCCTGAAATTTGTTTTCATGAGTAAAGTCAAGGTAGAAATATTCTGTGGCCCAGGAAAAAAGCACTCAGTGAAAGTAAAGAAAAAAACATTGTATATGAGTCAAAGGGATACAAGTCTATCTGGTTTTGTATAAATGAGCTCAAGAGCAGGAACCTGACTCAGGGGCTAGACGGCACCTGAGAGAATTAGGATGAAGTAGTTGTCTTTGCAAGTCTATTTCTGCTTTAATATCTTAGTTTCTGGCATGGTATAAGCCATAAGTCATAGTTTATCTCAACATCTTTAGAAATAGTGCTCTTTTCTTCGGCTGAGTATTGGAAGGTGGAGTGTTCATAAGTAGGTTTCTAATCTACATTGTTTTATGTATATTCATTGAACATCATTTCATAAGCATAAAATCCATTCTTGCTTATGTTATTTTTCTAAGAGCTAAGTGTTCCACATCTAAACTTTCGATGAAATAGGAAACATTTTGTGTGTCAAAGCACTGAATCACAGGAATGAGAAACAGAATGGATAAATCTTTCCCCAATAATCTCATGATAAATCATGCATCTGAAATGCTTTATAATTTTGTAATGGAAATGATGAATTTCTAAAGGGATTGCAATGTGCCCTATATTGATATTTTTATTTTCTTACTTTGCACATACATGAATGTCCTATTGTAATTGATGGGAACTTACTTAATGTTGACATGAATATGTCTTTAATGAAAACTGTTAATGTAGTTTTGTCAGTTCTTAAAATGATTTTTCCTCTTAGTGGGTGGGAGGGAAAATAAAAAGCCATTATGTTAGAAAGAATTTCTAGGGCCCTTTCTCCTACAAGATATTTTTTCCGTTGGATATTTTCCCCTCTCATTTTAGACATGCTAACAACGCAGGGACTGTCACAAAGTTGAGTGAAGTGAAATTATACTAAACAGCATAGAAATGGATTTCTTTCAGTCACCTCATGACTGCTTTCAGAAGAAAAATGGTAATTAAAAAAATTTTTTTTTGAAAAGGCCATCTTAATTACTAGTTAGTTCCATGGTACTTTATTCCTTCTTTAAAATGCAGAGGGAAAGTACTGAATCTGAACTAAGAGTGAAGCACGATGAATTGAAAGCAGAAAGGCATTTTTTATTTCCCTGTAGATTTTGCTATGGTGAAAATAAAGGGACAAAAATATAATCCCACGAGGGTTGAGAAAAAGAGTCCAGGCAATATGCCAGTAGAATTCTAGAAGGTGAATGCACAATAGAGGATTATTAACTGATTCATCAGATAAAAGGCCACTTGTCTGATTGATAAGGCTTCCCTTGTGGTTCAGCTGGTAAAGAATCTGCCTGCAATGCAGGAAACCTGGGTTCAACTCCTGGGTTAGGAAGATTCCCTACAGAAGTAAACAGCTACCCATTCTAGTATTCTGACCTGGAGAATTCCATGGACTGTATAGTCCATGGGGTCACAAACAGTCAGACAGTATTGAATGACTTTCACTTGATCTGATTGAGCAGACCAGAGTGAGTATCTACAGAAAAGAATGAGAAGCAATGTTAACCAGATAGAAAGTTGAAAAACTTATGAATTTGATAGCAGAAGCTACCCAGGGAGATGGTGGTGAGGCTTTAAGCTAAACCCAGAGAAATTAGTTAAAACCCTGTCATTAGAGCTGTGATAACAGTGGACATCCTCCTTTACCCATTTGCCTCACTCCCAATCTCATGGTCATGGAAGTAGTTTGGAAATGGACAAACATGGATATCCAGTTTGTCCAAAGATGCTGTTTTCTAAAAATATTTTGAGAGCCTCTGTATTTTTGAATATGGTGCTAGAGAGGGAAGGATAGAGAGCTAAGATGACAAAATAAAAAAGAAAGAAACTGGAAGCTGAAAACTGAATAAGTTGTTGTTGTTTTCTTTCAGACACTTTCATCACCCTACAGTCATTCTGTGTTCTCCCCTAGCTGAAACATGAAACACACACACACACACACACATACACACACACACACACACACACATATTTGTTTGTTTTTCATGACATGGAGTTTCTTCAGAATCTGTCTTAAAAAATCTAAATCTGAAATATGGTATTATTCTTCCAAAAATCTACCTTTCCACCCAATTAACTTGCATTTAAGCCCTCTATTCAGTATGCCCCATCTGTTGACCTGAGTTTGTAGTCAGTTTTCCAGTATCTTACTCTTAATTATAAATAAAGAGTCAATTATTATCAGAATGATGACTAACAGATGTTTTAAGAGAGCTTGCATGAGTGGGAAGACATTAAAAAATGAAATTGAATACAACAGACAGTATCGGAAGCAGGCGGAAAACAAATATACGTATGTTGGTTTAGACAGACACACATGGGCGTGCAAGCTTCAGGACCATAAAGTGAGTTATCACGTTAAAAAAAGGAGGACAAAAAAAAAAAAAAAGGAGGACACTACTAAAGTACCTGAGGAAAAAAATCATATGAAATTTTAAAAATAGAAATTAAATTACCCATACAATAGTAATGGGTCTTGAATATGAATTCAAGGAAATCTTCAAGGAAGTAGAACAAAAGAGACAAAGAAATTAACAAGAAGATTCAGGAGGTCCAACTATCAGAGATGATATGAATATTGGAGAAATAACGGGAGGAAATGGATATAGAGAATTTCAAATAAATGAATAATAATAATAATATATGGCAAAGCACAAAATAAAAATAAAGTTTTCCAAACTGAATTATATATATTTTCTGAACAATACACTGATTAGTGGGCACTACATTCAATGATAGAAAGCTCACAACAAACCAAATCTTCATAAATTTGCAGGGTATAAAGAATAAAGAGGAAGACCAAAAAGCATCCAGAGATTCAAGAGCAAAATTATATACAAAAGAAATAAACATAAAAACAACTTTATTTTTCTTAGCAATCACCCAAGATTTGGGAATTAAAGGGAATGGTTACTTCAAAACATAAGGGACTTACTTCACTTTGGTATAACGGGCTCTAGGTTCATCTACCTAATTTTTAATGCATGACTACAGAATCTAGAAAAATGATTAACCTATTTGTAGGTCAGCAGTGCAGACACAGACAGAGAGCAGATTTGTGGACACAGTGGGAGAAGGAGAGAGTAGGATGAATTGAAAGAACAGCATGGAAGCATATATATTACCATGTGTGTAATAGATACCAGGAGAGAGTTTGCTATGTGACACAGGGAGCTCAACACAGTGCTGTGACAACCTAGAAGGGTAGGGGCAGTGGAAGATGGAAGGGGGTTCAGGAGGGAGGGTACATATGCATACCTAGCTGATTCATGTTGATGTGTGGCAGAGGCCAACACAATATTGTAGAGCAATTGTCTTTTTTGTTTTGTTTTATTAGTTTTGTCATACAATGACATGATATCGCCATGGGTTTACATATGCTCCCCCTCCAGAACCCCCCTCCCTCCTCCCTCCCGATTCCCTCCCCCCGGGGAAATCTCGGTGCACCAGCCCCGAGCACCAATCCTGGGCTGGCGATTGATTTCACATATGATAATTAACATGTTTCAATGCCATTCTCCCATATCATCCCACCCTTGCCCTCTTCCACAGAGTCCACGAGTCTGTTCTATACATCTGCGTTCCTTTTGCTGTCTCGCATGCAGGGTTCTCGTTAACCATCTTTTGAAATTCCATATATATGCGTTGGTATACTATATTGTTGTTTTTCCTTCTGGCTTACTTCACTCTGGATAATAGGCTCCAGTTCCATCCACCTGAGTAGAACTGCTTCAAATGAACTTTTTTTTAATGCTGAGTAATATTCCATTGTGTATATGTACCACAGCTTTCTTATCCATTCGTCAGTTGATGGGCGTCTAGGTTGCTTCCATGTCCTGCTATTGTAAACAATGCGGCAATGAACATTGGGGTACACGTGTCTCTTTCAATTCTGGTTTCCTCGGTGTATATGCCCAGCAGTGGGATTGCTGGGTCACATGGTAGTTCTATTTGAAGTTTTTTAAGGAACCTCCACACTGTTTTCCATAGTGGCTGTACTAGTTTGCATTCCCACCAACAGTGTAAGAGGGTTCCCTTTTCTCCACATCCTCTCCAGCATTGTAGATTTTAGGATTGCAGCCATTCTGACTGTTGTAAACTGGTACCTCATTGTGGTTTTGATTTGCATTTCTCTGATAATGAGTGATGTTGAGCATCTTTTCATGTGTTTGTTAGCCATTTTTATGTCTTCTTTGGAGAAATGTCTGTTAAGTTCTTTGGCCCACTTTTTGATTGGGTTGTTTATTTTTCTAGAATGGAGCTGCAGGAGTTGCTTGTATATTTTTGGGATTAATTGTTTGTCCGTTGCTTCATTGGCTATTATTTTCTCCCATTCTGAAGGCTGCCTTTTCACCTTGCTTATAGTTTCCTTTGTTGTGCAGAAGCTTTTAATTTTAATTAGGTCCCATTTGTTTATTTGTGCTTTTATTTCCGATATTCTGGGAGGTGGATCATAGAGGATCCTGCTTTGGTTTATGTCAGAGAGTGTTTTGCCTATGTTATCCTCTAGGAGTTTTATAGTTTCTGGTCTTATGCTTAGATCTTTGATCCATTTTGAGTTTATCTTTGTGTATGGTATTCGAAAGTGATCTAGTTTCATTCTTTTACAAGTGGCTGTCCAGTTTTCCCAGCACCACTTGTGAAAGAGGTTGTCTTTTCTCCATTGTATATTCTTGCCTCCTTTGTCAAAGATAAGGTATCCATAGATGCTTGGATTTATCTCTGGGCTTTCTATTTTGTCTTTTAATAATTGTATCTTGCTCCATACATCTCAATATTGTACAATTATAATCTTTGATAATTAAAAAATAAATTCCAAAAGAAAAGATTAAAAAATATTAGAAGGAGATACTAGAAGATTCTGTTTTCAACAGCCATAAAGGTCAGTAACTGAACAATTATATTAATAAAAAAACAATTATAAGAACATTATTTGGAAATATAAATGCAAAGCATTAGAGAACATAAGTAAGAACTGAATATGGGATCTCTGAAGATGAGTACAGATGTCTGGGGTTAATTGAAGCAGAGGACTATTGTATTTTGTAGTACACATCTTAGTACTATTTGATTTTTTTTTAATGTGTACATATATGTTATTTTTATTTAAATGTTTATGGCATTTAATGCTAAATTTTTTTCTCTCTTTTTATTTTTGATTGTTTCAAACTTTTTATTTTGTACTGGAGTATAGCAAATTAAAATGTTGTGATAGTTTCAGGTGCACAGAAAAGGTAAGAAATATAATTTTGATAAAAATTAAAAATTAAATAAAAATACAGTAAACATTGATACTATTGAGGTTATATCTGCATTTGAAAGCAGCAATCAATTTTTGGATACCTCTTTAGCAGATACACTGCTCTCCAGTATGAATCATGTTTCTAGCTTTGTTTGAGGTCATCAGTGGTCATGAATAATTGACTACATATATTAATGATTATAGTATATTTAAATGTCCTTATTGCATATTTCGTTGGAATCAGAACTGTAATATGCTACCATATTGCTGAAGACCTTTCCTTATCTGAAAAGTATGAATACTATTTCTTTGATTTGTTCAGACATGAAACTTGACTATTGTTCCCAATAATGTCATTATACTCAATTTTTGCTCCTGAAGACAATGCATCCTGGCAGGCTTGAAGATTAGGATGGGTTGATGATGCTCCTTTTGTTTGGAAAAGTGAAATACGCTAATTAGCTATGTATTTTAAAAATCTTTACATTCATTATAAAAACATGCATTTTAAAAACTGAAACAAAAAAAAAGTTCAAAATTCTTATTCCAGAAAAATAGTTTACCAGTGTGAATCATTGAGAGAAAAATATGGCTTTACCCCTTTCCTTTTTTTCTTCCTGAAAACAAAACAAAACAAACAAAAAAAAAACAAATGTAGCCTTGAGTTCTGAAACCTGTACTCCACTGAGTTATATACTACTGTGGAAGGCAACAGAATGGGAGATGACACCAGTTTTATCAGTCATCTTTAGAAAAGACTAGGTTGACTTGTTTTAAAATATTAAATAAACGTATGCCAAGAAGATTGGTTTCTCCTTCCACCTCTGTTGGGGGACAAGAAACTAACTTATTCTTTGCTTTGCCATATATATGCACCACAACTGAATTAACCAGATCATGTTTTGGTTCCTTTACGTATATATATTTTTGATAACCACAATGGTCAAATATGTTAGAACAGATGCTTCCTTTGAAAGGACAGAGAAAACTACTTCTTAGAGATCAAAAACTGATCACTCATAGAATAAGTGTTTTGTATGCTGTGCTTAGTCACTTCAGTCATGCCTGACTCTTTGTGACCCTTTGGGCTGTAGCTTACTGGGCTCCTCTGTCCATGGGATTCTCCAGACAAGAATATTGGAGTGGGTTACCATGCCTTCCTCCAAGGGATCATCCTGACCCAGAGATGGAACCCACAGTCTGTTATTTCTCCTGCATTAGCAGGCAGGTTCTTTATCACTAGTGCCACCTGGGATACCCCTTTAGAGTAAATCCAGTTTAAAGATAAGACTTGTTTATCAAACAGCACAAATTATTGAATAGGTGTGATACATATCAAAATAGGTATAGTGAGTAATAAGCTCCCTGTCTCCTTCTCTCCTTCACCAAAATTTAAATAATGGACAATCACATGAAAATTAGATTTTATAATAAAATAATTCATAGCTACCTTGGAAAATCAAAAGGCCTCAGTGTTGATTCTGTCCTCTTACCAGTATGTGTGGGTGAGAAATGGTAGCTTCACATGGAAGAGTGGCTTAAGACCTCAATGTATTCACCAGCACTTTATTCACTTACCCATATGACCCACAAAGGCATTTAACTTTTTACTACTGTAATGAAATACAAAAATACACATAACTAAACCAAAAATAATCTCTGGGGATAATGAATATGTTGGCAAGTTAAGTAAATCAAGAATTTAATGCTAAACAACCATCACAGATACCTTATCCTATTTGATGCCTATTCAAAAATAGGTTTACTGATTACCCATATATAGAGGAATTAACTGACTCTTGTCCTGGTAGCTCAAAGGAAAACAAAAACACAGAAATTTTGTCTTCTGCGTTGTAGAATGGCACACAAACACACACACACAGACACACATATTTTCCAGACGGAATTAAATGCTCCTTCTCTCTGCTCCCAGAGCAACCCAGATTGAGTATATTATATGTGGTTTATAGTTATTTTCTTGTCTGTCTCCCATACATGACTGGATTCTAGGTACACTGAGTGTCATTAATGTTCATACCCTTAGATTCTGGACTAAGGCTTGTCACATATTTTTAAATGAATGAACAGTAAAGGGCTTGGAATTGCATGTTGTTGTTATTTAGTTCCTAAGTCATCTCTGACTCTGCAACCCCATAGACTATATAGCCTGCAATTCCTCTGTCCATGGGATTTTCCAGACAAGAATACTGGAGTGGGTAGCCATTTCTTTCTTCAGGAAATCTTCCTGAGCCAGGGATAAAACTCATGCCTCCTGCTTTGTAGGCAGATTCTTTACCACTGAGCCATGTGAGAAGTCTGAAATTGCATGGTTAAAAATGTAATCAGTTTAGAGAAGACTTTTATCTATGTTAAATGCACATAGCCTTGTGTGAGAGAGTATGTTTGAGCTTTATCAATCGTTTAGAATTGAATGGGGATGATACCTATAATTATAGATTCTCCAAAAAAAAAAAAAAAAGGAGAAAGCATTGATGTATGTGTGTGTGTGTTTGTGTGTGTGTGTGTGCATGTGTAAATCGCTCAGTTGTGTCCGAATCTTTGCAAACCCCATGGACTGTTGTTTGCCAGGCTCCTCTGACTATGGAATTCTCTAGCCAAGAACACTGGAGTGGGTTGCTATGCCCTTTACTAGGGGATCTTCCCCACCCAGGAATTGAAATCAGATCTCCCTCATTGCAGGCAGATTCTTTACTGTCTGAGCCACCAAGGAAGCCTGAGAGTATTGGTACAAGTAAAAATAAAGGGCAGGCTTTATAAGAAAAATGGCACAGTGAGGGGAAGGTGGTGAAACTTTTCTTAATTTTGTAAACATTTATTTTGATTCATGCTCTTTGTGGAAAAATATAAACCAGGATGGATTTCATCTAAATAGTTAGAGTACTTATCTTTTTATCATAATAGTCACCAGCCCTCAAAACCAGGTAGACAGTTCTCTGTGAAGGGTGAAATTCAATAAATTTACCCATAATTGTTTGGCACATAAGCCTCACTTGAAAACTTTGTCCTAATTCAACCAAACTAGAGCTGATACTATTCCCAAGGGAAAATTGTTAGCTCGGTGATTTCTATACTTAGATGAACAAAATATGAAATCCCAAAAGAATAAGCGTTTCTTCACATTTATGCTGTTGCCTTCCCTTTCAAAATAGTTCAGTTCAGTCGCTCAGTCGTATCCAACTCTTTATGACTCCATGAATTGCAGCACGCCAAGCCTCACTGTTCATCACCAACTCCCGGAATCTACTCAAACCCATGTCCATTGAGTCGGTGATGCCATCCAGCCATCTTATCCTCTGTCATCCACTTCTCCTCCTGCCCTCAATCTTACCCAGCATCAGGGTCTTTTCAAATGAGTCAACTCTTCACATGAGGTAGTCAAAGTATTGGAGTTTCAGCTTTAACATCAGTCCTTCCAATGAACACCCAGGACTGATCTCCTTTAGGATAGACTGGTTAGATCTCCTTGTAGTCCAAGGGACTCTCAAGAGTTTTCTCCAACACCACAGTTCAAAGGCATCAGTTCTTCAGTGCTCAGCCTTTTTCACTGTCCAACTCTCATATCCATATATGACTACTGGAAAAACCATAACCATGACTATATGGACCTTTGTTGGCAAAGCAATGTCTCTGCTTTTAAATATGCTATGTAGGTTGGTCATAAAATAGTTAAGTGAACATTATTTTAGAGTCTGATTAATATCACAGTGTTGCAAAGTTTTCACCTATATTTGTTCCATAATTTAAATTGACTAAAAAGACCTATAAAAATATCTGTCTCAACTCTAGGCATTGTTTCTTTTCTATTCCATGTATCCTGAACACACATGTACACATGGAATATATATGTGTACTCTCTCTCTCATACACACACACACACACACACACATATATGCATAGAACTTCTAAAATTTTACATTTTCAGAGGATTTTTTAATTGTACTATTTTAAACTATAGTAGATATTTTCTATAGTTTTTATTTATTTGTGCAACAGGGGAGGGATTAATAAGTCTTTTACAGTGTTAGTATCAGGGCTCTCTATTACAGGTAGAAATATTGCTTGATCACTAGAGTAATTGACATAGTCTTTGATGTATCATGATAGTTTATGTAACATGTATAGGCAAAACCTTGAATGTATCCTGGCAATTGGCTGCATTTAAAACAGCTTCCTGCAAACAGCCATATATCTTTTACTATAATTCATAATTTGGATATAGTAGAAATGGGAATGAAGTGAAAAGGAAAGAGAGCTGAGTTTTTTGTGTGTTTGTATACCCAAGTTTGGACTTCCCTTGTGGCTCAGCTGGTAAAGAATCTGCCTGCAATGTGGGAGACCTGGGTTCCTGGGTTGGGAAGATCCCCTGGAGAAGGGGAAAGGCTACCCACTCCAGTATTCTGGCCTGGAGAATTCCATGCGCAAATCCATGGGGCCACAGAGTTGGACATGACTGAATGATTTTCACCTATGCCCAAGTTTAGTGACATGAACATGCATATGTGGCTGGAGAAGGAATGTGAATGTGGATTTATTCCAGAGGTTGGAATATTTGTTGGGTTATTAAGTGAAACTCATGACTAAATTGTAATATTTTCCATTCAAATGTGACATATGTGTTAATTCCTTTTCATAGGAGGTTTTCAAAAAGGGGGTGAAAGTGGGGTCAAAAAATATTTTTTTAAGACACTACAAAAGGCTTTGCATGATCTAGCAGTTATACATGGTTATACATCTGATTCACCTGACAAATTTTTTCTCCTACAGATTCCTGGATCCCATCTCATTCCCGAAGACTCAATTTTTATTAATGGGACTCAGTGTCTGTATTCTCACAGATGTCTTTATTTCTCAAAGTCTGTCCAGATGATTCTGAGGCTTCTAATTTGGCACTTCTTGGCATACCAGTATTTGGGAAACACTTCTTTAGATGATTAATATCTCTTTGCCTCTAGTGTTCTATAATATCAAAACTGGGAGAAAGCCTGACAGTTTATATAAAGTGTATAACCTGTATTTCACTATTGCCTAATAAAACACAAGTAACTTTAAAGCAATATTGAAAATAATTTCAAAATCTCAGGAAACTCTTCTGTGCTATTTTTCTAAAATAATTGGTTCCTGGGATAATAGGACTTGAAGAATAGCAGTCTTAGGCTTTATAAAATGAATACATAGTTTCTTTGGCCACCATATATAGAGTTTTAGCCATACAACTTAACTTAGAATCTTATTGTTCATATTTATATTTCCCTGCTTTCGATGTCTATTGATATCAGCAGACTATAATAATTTGAAAATATGTGTACCTTTAACTGAATCATCTTGGTTGGATCAAGCAGATATAGTAAATCCATTCTTAGCTAATAAAGCTATTGCTGTTCATAGACATAATCATCTCTGCCTTGGACTGTGCTTCATTATTCTGCAATTATAGGGGTCGCCTTTGCATTCAGTCAGAGCAAACTACCAGCAAATGCGTCCATAAAACCTATTAACTCCACTAATTCTTTGCATCTTTTGAATGCAAGGGGATTTGGTTCCTAATTTTATTTCCAAGACGCTCAATGTGCCAGTCCATTAGCAAATTATACCTGATGTGTGGCTTTTGTGTCAGTTGATTTTTTTTTTTTATTGGCTCTATCAGCTCTTCCAGATTGTTGTGCCATTTCTTTTCTTATACTGTTTTTTGAATATTTGCACAGAGATAAGATGCTACATACACATCCTAGCTCATCTCCTAATTAAGCTGACTGCAACACCATGTATACGAGGCTAATTCTTCTGGCTTCATTTTAAATTGATCACTCTGTTGCCTCTACAGAAACTACATTTTTCATCATGCTAAGGGTTTGCTCAGCAAAGAGAAAGCAGAGGTGGCTCCTGAGGAATATTTGGATCTCAGGACCTATGACTTAAGCCAAATGGAAGCTCAATAATTTTGCCCCTTTATTAATCAGATTAATACAATATGTCATCTATTATTAAAAGAGACAGTGGTAACTAGCCGACTTTCAAACCACCAGTTAGGAGAGCTGAGTTCAAATGGACTGTAATACTGACTCAGTGACCTCTTCATTTGAAAAGTAAGCAATCTGATTAGATCAGTGGTTCCCAAATGCCAAAAGAATGCAGCAGATTATCAGGAACATATGTTCCCTTATGGAATCCTAAAGTCTTATTAAATAAAAATATATAAATGTGAAAAACTACATAGGTACAAACTCAATGGACAGGAATCTGAGCACACTCTGAAAGATATGAAGAACAGGGAAGCCTGGTGTGCTACAGTCCATGGGATTGCAAAGAGTCAGAGACTACTTAACTGAAAAACAACAAAAATAGAGCTCAGCAATTCATTTTATGAAACCTCTAAAAAAATATAGTGCATCCAGTTCTGAAAACTACTGAAATTAAATAGTATATGTGACACCATTAGATTATGTCATCTGGGAACTTGAGCAGATAGGAAAAAAATTACCTGAACAAAATTCCCTTATACAATTCGATTTCTCATCCCCTACTAAAATTGAGAAAGGAGTGTACAATCCAGAAAATATAAAATAAGAAGGTGGGTTATTAGAAAGCAAAATGATGAGATTTGTGTATCATATCATAAAAAGATTTGATAAAACACTAAGGATGTTGTTTCCCCTTAAACATATTATCCTTTAAACATCCCCTTTGAAAAACAAATGGCACTGAATATCCTCTACTTAAAGGGAGCTAGAGTTCTCACTTAAGGGTCATTGACCTAACAGAACAAAATTATGCAAAAAATATACTGTCCCTACCCTGTTCTAGTACATGAACTTTTTGTTCCTTATCAGCACAAAACCCTAACTTTATGGATTTTTTGAATTAAGAAAAAACTGTTATTAAGTCTGTCCTTTCTTATATTATTTCTATTTGTCTGTTTTTAACATTTCCCATACACTAGGAGTGGAGCTGGTTCCTGTAGAGTGTAAAGTTCATCCTTTCATGATTAAAGGTTTTCTGTGTGTTTGTTTTTAAGTAAGTGAAATGGTGTTAGTATTGTTATGGGCAATACATTACATGAAGTGATCTTCAGGGCATAGCCCATCTGAGCTGCAAGCAGATAAATCAGAGAGTGAAACTGATTATTACACACAAATATAGAAACAGGATCACAGTGAACCTCAAACAGAAGACTGAAAAACCACTTTATAAAAATGCAGATAAAAACAATACCCATTTTTCTACTTATAAAAGTGTCAGCTCTTGAGTGGCAGAGCATGAAAAAGACCAAAGGACCAAATATATATATATATATATATATATATATATAATATAAACATGCTACATACACACACAGAAAACACATGAACAAAAATACTATATAGTACTTGACATATGGTACAAATGTACAATTTTAAAAAAAGAGAGGGGCTGTACATATTGAAATGATTAGGAAGATTTAAAGAAAGAAGTGAATATAAGAACTTTTTTTTTTTGAACATGCTTTTACTTGTCAGAGGGCTTCCCTGGTGGCTAGACAGTAAAGAATCCTCCTGCAATGCAGGAGACTCAGGTCCTACCCCTGGGTCAGGATGATCCCCTGGAGAAAAGAATGGCTACCCACTTCAGTATTTTTACCTGGAAAATTCCATGGACAGAGCAGTCTGACAGGCTGCTGTCTATGGGGTTACAAAAAATCAAACAGGACTGAGCCCTAGCAGTTTCTTTAATTGTCAGCATTGATCTTGCCTGGAGAAAGGGGAAGAATTCAAAGAAAGAAACTGGTAAACAAAGGCAAAGAGTCAAAGGATAAACATTGCAGTCTGTTTTCTTCTCTTCAGTATGTAGCACCAAGTAGGTACTTAAGAAATGTATGTTGGAATCAACAGACAAAAAGGAAGGGAGGGGAGTGTTTGATGTGTCTGGAGCAGAGGGTGTGTGGCAGCAAAGTAGAAGATACAGAAAACTCAGTTGGCTGGGTGGAGGTTTTAGAGGGTGTGGCAATTCATTTGATGTATCAGCTTGGGGGTGGAGGATGGCATTTGGATGAGATTAACTTTTAAATGGCTGAACTTTGGGTAAAGCTGATTGCCTTCCATAATCTGGGTGGGCCTCATCTAATAACTTGAAGGCTTGAGTAGAGCAAAAAGACTGACTTCCCTGAGCAAGAAGGCCTTTAGCATAGAACTACACCATTTGCTATCCTGAGTCCCCACTGCTGGTGCATACAGCTGATTTTGGACTTCCTAGTTTCCATAATTGCATCAGCAAATTCCAATAATATGATAATATAAATAAATATCCACAGTTTTTTAGTATTAGAAATGAGATATTTATTTTGTTAAATAATGCAAATGATTGTAAATTCCTACATATTAGAGCAAATTGCCAACATCAGTTGGATCATAGAAAAAGCAAGAGAATTCTAGAAAACATCTACTTCTGCTTCACTGACTATGCTAAAGCCTTTGACTGTGTGGATTAAAAAGTGCAATTAAAGCAATCAAGTAAGAGTTCAAATATATTCTTTCAGTTTATTGATTTCTTTAAAGTCATGTTCAGGCAAGTTGTTATTTTTGACAAAGAGGTACGGTTACTGTGTAAATGCTTTGAATTGTAAACTCTATCATTTGGTTTCTAGAAAAGGAACTGAAGATTGATTCTTGAATGAGAGGGAGAAGAGATGATCTGAAGCAAAATTATTTTTTTAGATGAAAAGTGACTGGATTTTGAATGCAGACAGTACAGAATGACTAGGAGGAAAATGAATGATTTAAGCATTTTTGCTGAAACGAAAGTATGGATTTGCGAAATGATTAGGCCTTTGGATTGAGAGATGAAGATAAAGAGAACATTTTGAGGTTGAGTTCCTGCAATTATGAGATGTCATATGCTAAAACAGAAGGTAAGAGAAGGAGGAGGCCTGCACCAGGCTTTGACTAGAGACACTGCTGACTTCTGATAGTGGCACTCAACTAAGGCAGCACATCAAGATACCAGGAAGAATCTCACCTATGTTAAATGCAGACACTTGGGCAGATACAAAGAATCTGAAAGCTTATGGGTAAAATCTTTGAATTTTTAATAACGATAAATGCTCAACCCTTTCATTGAGAATCATTTCAAGAATTTAATTCTTCTCTTTTCCAATTACATACCGGATTTCCAAATAGATAAATAAAATCTATTATGAGTCTGGTAGTGTTTCTCACTTAAAAGGCAACATTGCTTGTACAAAGCTTCCAGGAGAAGGAACAAAATGTACTACAAACAAGAGTAGCATGGGGCACTTATTTGCTATTACTTTATGATATTTTCATTCTCTATTAATTTATGAATATGATGTGCTTGGCTTGATAGTACTCCTCTCTATTCCTAAAATGATAAAAGAACTGTGTATATTTGGGGGTTGTACTGGTTTGAACTGCAATCTAGTTGAAGGCAGCATGGGAAGTCAAGCATACATAAGCCAAGAATTAAAGTGTTTTCTATACATATATTTTTAGAATTTTTATAGTGTTTTCTCTTATTGTTAAGGTCTTAAGGAAAAAGCTAAGAAGTAAGAGGCCAAGAAGAATATTTTCCTTTTGAGGAAGTCTAGGCAAAAATAGTCTGTTTAGGGAAAGTAGGGCCCATCCAATGTTTGATGCAAATTGTATTTTAGGGCTCAGATTCTGCCTATGAAGAAAGAAGAAATTTTCTAAAATATACGCTCTAACTCAAATCTTATTCTAAACACTTTACACATACATGTATTTGCATTTCTGAAAATCATAATTTTCTTCAAACATGCGCACAGAAATAGAGTGCATAGAAAAAAGAATGTAGATAGAGTGGACCATTTAAAACATTTGAAACTTTTAACCTATACACTAACAAAAATTAGTTAGACTTAATTTACAAATAAAGAAATATAATGGTAAATATAGAATTTTAGATTTTTAAAACCTGACTATAGATCGATGAGGGTATTTGGAAAGGAAGAGTCTACTGAATTATGAGGGAAAGACATAATGTAAAGATATTGAAGAGAATTGAGAAATTTTAAAACAAAAATAATATAGCCAAGTTGATCCAGGGAGGGAAAATGTAGTGAGTTTTTTTAATCTTAAATAATTGTACTTTTCATTAACCTGTTGTTATATCATAATGCAAAATATAAAGAGAAAGAATCATGTATGACTCAATACATTTTTCTACTTACCCGTATAATGTATTCACATAAAATACAGCAACTTAACTGATCATATTTTGTATCTTGGTATCTTGGTAAGTCCTCATAATAATTCTATAAAGTAATTTCTCTAATTATCTATATTTTAATGAGGAGAAAATTTGGGAACTGAAAAGTTATGTCTTTTTTGAGAGAATTCAGTTAGGCAAAGATTTAAGATTAGAAACATGGATGTTTGGCCCCAGATCTGTACATTTAACTGTAACATAAAGCCACCCATTAAGGGAGTTGGCAGAATCTTTGGGAAACTATTTTAGGGTTTAAGAATTCAGAATATCACTCTCTTTAAAGAATTCAATAAAAAGTAAAGCTAAACAATTGGAAATAATACATGCAGATTTTGATTTCATGAAGTTGAAGTGTCTGAGAAACATTTAGCATATTTTCAATGGAATTTTACTGTGAATAAATAGACAGTAGTTTACATTTAGGTGAGAGTCAGGGTATGGGGTAGAGATGAAAGCATCAACCATAAAGAAGTAGCGATAGAAAATGAGAATGTGATTGCTCTTAGAATAGCTTTGTGTGTTCAGTTGCTTAGTCATGTCCGACTCTTTGTGACCCTATGGACTGTAGCCCACCAGGCTCCTCTGTCCATGGGGTTTTCCAGGCAAGACTACTGTAGTGGATTGCCATTTCCTACTCCATAGAGTAGCTTTAGATACATGGAACAGAACCTGGGATAGAAATATGAAAACATCTGAAGTTAATATTTAAGGTATTAATATATTTTGATACACAGTGACAGTAAAGTAGACAGAATAAAAATATCCGGAAAGTGAAAAAGAAAAATGAGACAGTAAATTGTTACAAGTATTTTAAAAATATGTTTTTTGAAATTAATCCAGAATAAGTCTCTAAGGAGTATGTCAAGCCTGTATATTATCACCCTGCTTATTTAACTAATATGCAGAGTACATAATGAGAAACACTGGGCTAGAGGAAGCACAAGCTGGAATCAAGATTGCTGGGAGAAATATCAATAACCTCAGATATGCAGATGACATCACCCTTATGGCAGAAAGTGAAGAAGAACTAACGAGCCTCTTATGAAAGTGAAAGAGGAGAGTGAAGAAGTTGGCTTAAAGCTCAACATTCAGAAAACTAAGATCATGGCATCTGGTCCCATCACTTCATGGCAGATAGATGGGGAAACAGTGGAAACAGTGGCTAACTTTACTTTTCTGGGCTCCAAAATCACTGCAGATGGTGATTGCAGCAATGAAATTAAGACACTTACTCCTTGGAAGGAAAGTTATGACCAAACTAGACAGCATATTAAAAAGCAGAGACATTATTTTTCCAACAAAGGTCCACCTAGTCAAGGCTATGGTTTTTCCAGTTGTCATGTATGGATATGAGTTGGATTATAAAGAAAGCTGACTGCCGAAGAATTGATGCTTTAACTGTGGTGTTGAAGACTCTTGAGAGTCCCTTGGACTGCAAGGAGATCCAACCAGTCCATCCTAAAGGAGATTAGTCCTGGGTGTTCATTGGAAGGACTGATGTTGAAGCTGAATCTCCAACACTTTGGCTACTTGATGTGAAGAGCTGATACATTGGAAAAGACCCTGATGCTGGGAAAGATTGAGGGCAGGAGGATAAGGGGATGACAGAGGATGAAATGGCTGGATGGCATCACCGACTCGATGGCCACGGGTTTGGGTAGACTCCAGGAGTTGATGATGGACAGGGTGCCTGGCATGTTGCGTTCATGAAGTCACAAAGAGTCGGACACAACTGAGAGACTGAACTGAACTGAACTGAAATGAAAACAGTAGCATAACAAAATAATAAATAATTTTAAATGGAGGACAATGTAGAAAAGGAAATTGAATTTATTTATTTATAATAAATAAATTACTTATTAATATTATAAATGCTTTTAGAATAATAAAGATGTAAATGTGTTGACTTTGGTAACTGAATGACCTAAATTGATATGCCTACACAGCTCACATTGCCTTCCTTGGAAGCCTATGTTTCAACACACCTTATGAATACTAATAAAAAATCATCAACATGTTGACCATAGTAGTTTGGACCTGGTGTGACACCTGACCTGGGAAAAACCAATAGTCACAGGAAAACCAAGCCAACCCTCTTCCCAGGAAATTTAGTTCTGGTTTTAACAATTGAATCGTTAGATCTGGAAGCTAAATTCTCGTGAAAAATTAAAGTATTTGCTCAGTTCAGTTCAGTTCAGTTCAGTCACTCTGTCATGTCTGACTCTTTGTGACCCCATGAATCACAGCACGCCAGCCCTCCCTGTCCATTACCAACTCCTGGAGTCTACCAAACCCATGTCCATTGAGTTGGTGATGCCATCCAGCCATCTCATCCTCTGTTGTCCCCTTCTCCTCCTGCCCCCAATCCTTTCCAGAATTAGGGTCTTTTCCAATGAGTCAACTCTTCGCATGAAGTAGCCAAAGTATTGGAGTTTCAGCTTCAACATCAGTCCTTCCAATGAACACCCAGGACTGATCTCCTTTAGGATGGACTGGTTGGATCTCCTTGTAGTCCAAGGGACTCTCAAGAGTCTTCCCCAACATCTCAGTTCAAAAGCATCAGTTCTTCAGTGCTCAGCTTTCTTCACAGTCCAACTCTCTCTCATATTCATACATGACTACTGGAAAAACCATAGCCTTGACTAGATAGACTTTTGTTGACAAAGTAATGTCTCTGCTTTTAAATATGCTATCTTGGTTGGCCATAACTTTCCTTCCAAGGAGTAAGCGTCTTTTATTTTCATGGCTGCAATCACCATCTGCAGTGATTTTGCTGCTGGATATTTAAAGTATAAACAACATTGCCGGAGTCCAGCCCAGGACCCCGGCGGGGTCCAGGGGTCTTGAGGGATGAGTGGCGTCGGCGGAAGAACTGAGCTTAGTCGGTGTGTGGTGATGAAGCAGTCTCTCTTTATTGCTGTTAGTTTTGTGAGGTGATGGAGAAGTCTCTCCAAAAGGCAATGGAGAAGTCTCTCACTTTATTTCGGTTAGCTTACAGTTTTATAGCCAAAGAACATCCCCATTACATCACAACTATTTTATGCAAACTTTTGTTTTCTGCCTACCATCAACAACTTTTACATTAAGGTCATTTTCCTTACAAAAGGTCGGATTTCTGCATAATCAGACTTAACAATAGTATGTTTACCATTTGAATGTCTCTAGCATACCTTTATTTAGCATAATGCGGGCAAATATTCACTGTCTTACAAGATAGCCTTTTCAGCAAAGATAAAAATCTTGCAACTTATCCAGGAAACAGAGGGCTAGAATCTATCTCAAAAAGAGATGGTTGTAAAAACCCACTTTCCATATCCGAGAGGGAAGAAGGCTGTAAATGGTTACTTTACTTTAAGAATGTATGCATTTCTTTTGTCCCCAGAAAAGGTATGCCTCTCCACTCATCTCTGAATATTCAGGGATTGACACAGAAAGCCTCCTGTCAAATGTTCCCTGACAAGGTGCAACTGTTTAGAAGCTAGAAAGAGGAGCTTAAGCTTGAAACTGTTTTATCCTATTAACCTATATTGGTTTTTACAAGGAAAGAGAAAAGAAGACAAAGAGACAGTTTAGCAGCATTGCCTTAACAATGTAACCCTATTAAACCTTACAACTACTAAAAAGAATTCCTATGTCTACACCACCCTAAAGCAATCAGTGTCTCCAACTATGCTGGCCACAGTTATGAGCATTCCTAAGTCCCATTCCAGTCTGGTTTTTTCAATGAAGGGAGCCTCTTTCGTGGAGTGGTCGGGGGAGTGGGATGTGGAACAGTGACCCAAGTATGAGCCCTTCTGGTGGTGGCTTTACCATGACCCCCAGAGAACTCTTGGTAAACTCCCCAGTAACTAGTAGGAGGTATAGTAATCTATTTAAATGTCCCTTATTCCTCCTTAGTCCTCGGGAAAGGGAATCTGCCTTCCCGGATCCCCTGAGGGAAATAAAGTCTGAGGGAATTATCTCAGGATGAATTTTTTCTAACTGGGACTGACCTACTGAGATGAGCTAATGTTCAGAGCACAAACAGAACTTCCCAAGAAAAATACCAGGAGGGGCCTTGCCTTAGGATACCCCGAAGGAAAATCCACTTTGCAGTTTCCTTCTCAGTCTTTGTCATCCGAGTGAGGGGGCATCCTGATGGCTCCCGACACAACATGTTTAAGAGTCTCTTAATATAGATTCTATTGTACCCACCTGCCAATGCAGGAGATGTTAGAACAACATAGTGTGACTCAGGAGAAGTGGCCCTGGTGCAGGAGGCATGAGGTAGGAACTGTAGCCTTGTCACTGCTGTAAATGAGCTAAGTGACTCTTAGATTTATTTGCATCACAGCTTTCTGAAACACAAAATTATAATCTATTTCACCTCCTTGGGGTTTTGAGTTTCATAGATTAGAAAAATAAAATCTTTTACACTTGTGATTTATACATCATTTTGAATTTATGATGCTTTAATAAAACTTGCAAAATAAAAATTCATCTATACCTTTGGGGGGGAAATAGAAGTCCTGAATAGACAATATGGACACTTAGATCCATATGCAAACTTAAAGTCCTACAGAAGCAGAGACCATGCAGAAGTGATAACAGTAACTATTCAGAAGAAAAAAATCTGTTGTTTTAAGGCACAGAGAGAACAGAGTTGCCTAATGATTCTCTATTCACCGTGCTGGATAGCTTCACTTACTACAGTTGGATACCATAAATTCTCCTGTGTCCTTGCAATGCTATTTCAATTCAAACTAGTTTGAGTACTTCTGTTACTTGTCATAGACATTCATTTAGTGAAGCTAATTTAGATATGTGAAAATTACTTGCTGTTCACAGACACAGAATCAAGAATCTTGAGTCTTCTTTTCCAATCTTATTACACCCGGTGCACAATCCTTTTTCTCATCCCTTATTTTTCACCTTTCATGTAGTGTCCCTTTTTCTTAGAATATTTTTTCTGTGTAACTCTATCCTTCTCAAACATTGGACTATGATGCAACATTTACTTCTTGAAAAGAAAAAGAAAGGTCGATGTTCAGAAGGGCCCTGATATTGCTGGTGTATAAATGTAAAAACTTATTTGCTTCTTGGAAAGAATAAGAATGGAAAGGTGTCACATCTAAGGATGTGATATGTTCTTCAGTTGGATTTAAATCTTTAACAGAATCTACAATTTCAGGATTTGCATGTAGAAAAATGAGGAAGTGAAAGATACATGGGCTTTCCTAAAAACAAATTTTAAGAGACAATTGAGATAAAGTAGTTTTCTTTGTTTCATATGCCACTCAGGAAAGACATGCTTGAAAATAAAGCCTTTTAATTTTAAAAAAGAAAAAAAAAATGCAGCATGATTTCTGTTAGAAAGATTTCTCTTAGCTGTGTTTCTACTATATACATACAATGCTCAGTATTGTACTTTGTCAATTTTGGTGATCAGTGGACCACAAACTTAGCATCCAACACAATTTGATTTTTATCTTAACCTTATTCTTGTTTGTATGTTAACAGAATGAACTCACCTACTTTCTTCATAAAAATATATCATGCTTAAGCTTTTTCACAGGACTTTATTTCCACAAAATACATCTAAGAAACAAACGGAGAAGAAATAATCAGAAAATAGATCCCTCATATATATATTTTTTCAAAGTATTATATTTCAACAGTGGGATTGTTCACCTCAGAGCTATTCCAGTGGCCTCCTTACAAGAGGGCAACAGCGGTACTTTAAGTGAAATACCTCATGCTGAAAAGTTTACTTCTCTCTCCCTAACTGTTCATATATAAGGGGCTTTCCAGGCAGCTCAGTGGTAAAGAATCTGCCTGCCAATGCAAGACGCAACACCAGAGAGGCAGGTTTGATCTCTGGGAGGGGAAGATCCCCTGGAGAAGAAAATGGCAACTCACTTCACTACTCTTGCCTGAAAAAATTCTTGGGCAGAAGAGCCTGGTGGGCTACAGTCCATGGAGTCACAAAGAGTCTGACACAACTGCGCATGCATGCATGCACTCAGGTTCATATACAGAAGGTTCACCTACAGTCTACAAATGTACCAAATATTGAAGTCAGTAGGATCATGCTCTTGCAGTTTCACATTTCCTCTCACATTATCCCCAATATCATTTCTTTGGCTTTGAGATTGTTTAGATTTTGGTTTTATCTTCTGACATCTACTACTAGGCTGAGTCTAGAGCTTTTGAAAATGACTCGCTCAATCATGTCCAACTCTTTGCAACCCCATGGACTGTAGCCCATCATGCTCCTCTGTCCATGGAATTCTCCAGGCAAAAACAGTGGAATGAGTTACCATACCCTCCTCCAGGGGATCTTCTCAATCCAGGGATCAAACCTAGGCTTCCCTCATTTCAGGCAGATTCTTTACCATCTGAGACACCAGAGAAGCCCAAGAATACTGCAGCGGGTAGTCTATCCTTTCTCCAGGGGATCTTCCCAACTGAGGAATCAAACCTGGGTCTCCTGCATCCAAGGTGGATTCTATACCAACTAAGCTACCCCTAGCCTTTAGACCCCTTTAACTATTCTCCCCTCAACTCATCACATTCTGGTGGTTTTGGTGTATTGTGTCTAGTGATACTCTCTTAGTAAAGCTCAAGTAAACTCTCCTGTTTTAATCTCCAGACTCACACAAGCATATTCAGTATTTCTAGCTTCTCCAATAAGAGAGTGACCAATTTTCCTACAAACTGTAGCCTCATCTTTGACCTTTCTCCTTCAGCTACACTCTTTCTCCATAGGCAGCAAGAACACGTGAGTCCTAAAAGCAGAGAAAATGATTATTTCAAGAAGCAAGGCACATGCTACAGTAACTTCAGTCATGTACTGAACTTTGCCTGAAACCAAATACAGTGTTCAATCAGTACTCAAATAATGTTAGCTCCTTTAAACTAAGCAAGTTATTTCAAACTAAAATAGTAATAATATCATTATAAGTATCATCCCCTGTGTGTGTCACATACTGTAAATAATTAAATCCTCACAACTACCCTATGATTTAGATATTATTGTATAATAATCTCCATTTTCCAGATAAGGAAACTGAAGCATAGTGAGATTCAGTTACGTATTAAAGGCTAGTTAGTTAATAGTGGAGCTATAGTTTGGTCTCAAGCAGTAGAGCTTCAGATAATTTTTCCAGCTACCAGTTCCTCCTAACACTGACAAAGAAGACAGCATCCAGATTGCAGAGAAGATGGTGAAAAAGTATAGTGTATATCGCGAGGAGATCATAGTTTTGGGGAAGGAGTGGGGCTTTTAAAAATTGTTTCCTTTCCTAGTTAAGAAATGGACTGATGGAGTACAAGTGGAATGCTCCAGCAGCATCTTGATTACAAATGCACACCCCTCAGTGGGGTTCCCTGGTAGCACAATTGGTAAAGAATCCATCTGCAATGCAGGAGACCCCAGTTTGATTCCTGGGTCGGAAAGATTCCCTGGAGATGGGATACGCTACCTGGTCCAGTATTCTTGGGTTTCTCCGGTGGCTCAGATAGTAAAGAATCCATCTGCAATGTGGGAGATGTAGGTTCGATCCCTGGGTTGGGAAGATCTTCTGAAGGAGGGCATGGCAACACATTCTAGTATTTTTGCCTGAAGAATCCTCATGGACAGAGAAGCCTAGTGAGCTACAGTCCATGGGGTCGCAAAGGGTCAGACATGACTGAGGGACTAAGCATGCAGCACACTCCTCAACTGTGTGTACTCAGTCACGTCTGACTTTTTGTGACTCCCTGAACTGTAGCCCACCAGGCTCTTCTGTCTACAAGATTTTACAGGCAAGAATACTAGAATGGGTTCCCATTTCCTTCTCCTTGGGATCTTCTCCAGTCAGGGATTTAACTTTTGTCTCTTGTGTCTCTTTCATTGGCGATGGATTCTTTACCACTGAGCCACCTGCGAAGTCTGACATCTCAATTACTAGATGCAGAAACTTACTTGGAAGGTCAAGCTCATGGACTTTTTCTCTCATCACACTGAATGGTAGAGCTTCAGAACTGATGAAGTACCTATAGGAAGTGTAAGAGTACTTGAGAGGATTTGGAAATTTTAATAGTCACAAGATTAAAATAAATAGAACAGCATGCTATTTGAATTTGTAATAGGGAAAGAATGTCCCCAGCTTTTGGTGCTGAAATACCGGAAGGAAAATCAAACCGTGGGAATGTTCAAATACAGGAAAGATAGGCAGGCAAGATCGTGGAACTTAAATGCCAAAATAAAAGCAGGATCACGTCCAGGTTTTCTAGGTGACTCAGTGGTAAAGAATCTCCCTCAAACCAGGAGACACTGGTTTGATCCCTGGGTCAGGAAGATCCCCTGGAGAAGGAAACAACAATCCACTCCAGTGTTCTTGCCTGGTAAACCCCATGGACAGAGGTGTCTGGTGGGTCACAAAGAGTCTGCGGCAACTTAGGGACTAAGCAGCAGAAGCATGTCCAGGCACAGATATCAGTTTCCTCTAGTTGTGCACCCCAGGTCTAAAATAGTAAGTGTAATAATTAGGGCTTGTAAGGGAATCTGAAGTCAAAGAGTGTAGGAATAAATAAAAGCTAGGTTTATAGTAGGTAAAAGTTTGATGAGAATATTATGGCATGAATTCTTCTAAAGAACTAAAGCTTCAATTCTCAAAGAGAAATCTCTTAAAATATTAAAGTTGAAGCATTGTTTACTTTAGCAACCAAACACTGGCACTTTTGAGAGTGAAAGGATGTGCTGTTAATAATTACACCAGACAGTGACATAAATTGGACTATTCCAGGCGAACGGAGACATATGATCACTTTACTTAAGGGCATAGTTATGTGAGAGGGTTTATGTTCCAGTTTATTCCCAAAGTGATATAAAAGTTTGAAGTAAGTAAAACAAACTGAGCTAGTGACTGCAGTATCTGAATTCCAGCTCTAGCTTTGTCACTAGCTTGATATGCAGACATTGACAGATCGCATAATTTTTCCAAGCCTTTCTTTGTTTTCCCTCTTCCCAAATCTACTTACACTACTAAGTTTAGAATTCTGCAGAGACTCAAATGAGGAAAAGTTCTGAATGATAAGTAAGATTCCATAAACCTACTGGCATGGTAGGTGCAATCAGCTGCTGTCTGCATGGATGGTTTCAGGGCTACCAAGCAGATTTTTTTTATCTTCTGAAATACCATTCCCACTCTATCTGAGACATTATATTAAAAAATTCAGGAATTTTTTGAAAAAAAAATTGGACAATTCATACTAATGATTTTCACTTGCACATGTATTATATACATCTGATTTACATAATTTTGGCTTCTCTTTGATAAGGGCTTCCCTGATAGCTGAGTTGGTAAAGAATCTGCCTGCAATGCTGGAGACCCTGGTTGAATTCCTGGGTTGGGATTTCTGGTGGGACACCCACTCTAGTATTCTTGGGCTTCCCTTGTGGCTCAGCTGGTAAAGAATCCACCTGCAATGTGGGAGACCTGGGTTCAATCCCTGGGTTGGTAAGATCCCCTGGAGAAGAGAAAGGCTACCCACTCCAGCATTCTGGCCTGGAGAATTCCATGAACTGTATAGTCCATGGGGTGGCAAAGAATCAGACATGACTGAGCAACTCTCACTTTCACTTCACTTCTCTTTTGTAAGGAGTATTCTTTTCGAATTTGGTTTTAAAGGGAAACTAGACTAGGAGTCACAGGTGTCCCCACAGGAGGCCAACAGGGTGTAATATATGAAGTGCTATAAGCTAAAGACAAATGTTCACACACCAACATGACTGGAGGTCGTTTTATATCTAGAGATGTTGAAACCAAGATGTAATCAATATTCTTGTACTCATGTCACCATCACAGTGTTTTGAAGAGTGAACTGTTAATTGAATCAGCAAATTGTCTTGTCCTAATAGCTCGGAGTGTTTAGTCTAACAGGCATTTTCATCTGCTTGATGAAGCTGACTGGTTGATCTGGCATTGTATAGAAGCAGCTTAACATCAGTGATATGGATGTGCCAGGAGAAATTGGAGTTGATTGATGGTATTCATGAAGTGAAGGGCTTTGATGATTGAGCCCTGAAATATCAAATCTCAGAAGCTTCACTTGATGGTCTCAGTCCTTTAAGTCTTGATGTCAATTAGATCCTGGAGCAGAGATTCTCAGTGAAAGCATTAACTATATAGAGTGCTGAGAACAGTTTAGGACATGCCTTATTTACTTTGTTATTCGTACTAGTTAAAACACATGCATGCATACTTAGTTGCTTCAGTCGCATCTGACTCTGTGACTCTATGGCCTGTAGCCCGCCAGTCTCCTCTGTCCATGGGATTCTCCAGGCAAAAATACTGGAGTGGGTTGCCATTTCCTCCTCCAGGGGATCTTCCTGACCCAGGAACTGATTCTGCATCTCATGTCTCCTGCATTTGGCAAGTGGGTTCTCTACCACTAGCACCACCTGGGAAGCTCAGGTAAAACCCCGAAATGTGCAAATGACTCCCTATTTTCACTATAATTAAGTCTGATTCAAGTTATTGCTTGTAAAAGAGCAGTGTGTTCTCTTTAATTCTACTATTCTTTCTTGAGAGAGTGGAAAGCTCATAATCTTGTTCAGTCTGTGTAAGAATCTCTAAGGTGCAGACCTTAAATCCCTCCACCCTAGACTTAAGACCTTATACCGTGTGGTGTATCTTAAATCACATTATCACATTTTTCACAAGTTGCCTTATGTGAATGTAGCTGGTTTAAGTCTTTCTTAAACTTATAATGCATGTACTTCAATATAATCTGAACCCATGGAGCACTCGAACAAGGAGGGAAAATAATGTAAAATGTGATTCTGAGCAAGGAAACAAATGATACCTGCCTACAAGTAATAGACATGAAAAGACAAATTGCTCCTTTCTATAATCTCCCTCTAGAATGGCAAAATGCCCATCACAGGAGTGGGCTTCAGGGTGCATACATGTATAGATACACATAAACACACACACACACATGCAGTAGACCCTTCTATCTCTCCTTGTGTGCAAATTCATGTGTGTTTCCTATTGAAACCTACTAAGGAAGAAAAAAAATACAGTGACAAGTAGAGAAGAAAGAAATGTGAAACATTATAAGGCAGGCCACCTTTTATTCTGTCAAATCTCCACTTTCTTGATGTGAGATTGTTCTTTGAGGTATTTTGCTTTCTTAACATAGATTGGCTCTCACCTAAATCCTTCACAGTGCATTTAGAACTAAATAAACCATTAATATGTTCATCTATGTGAAATGTTCCCTTCACTGCTACCTCTGGCAGTCATTTAACTGAATTTGATATGGAGAACACATTGACATTGTAAAGGTTAATGATCCGATGATTAACAATACTCATTTTCAGAAAATGGCTTTAGTCATTGTTTCATAGAACAGGGAAAAAACAATTTATTCAGTAGTCTCCAATGTCTGGGGGGGAATGTATTTTTTATTTTTATCCTAAAAGCAGAATGGTATCATTGTCCTCAAGCACGTAAGAGTGCTAGCAAATATTAGGCAAAGTGGCTTCTATTGTGTCTTCTGTAGGTTGGCACAGAATGGATAAATGTGGCAAGAAGGCTTGCCCTGGTGTAAGAGCAGCCCTGAGCACCTAAGTGGAAAGCATCCAGTCAGGTTAGACAGAGCTTGGTATCAAGAATGTGGTGACAGGTGGTATGAGGAGACTAGATTCTGATTTGCAAAGTGAAATCTATCAGGCAGATGGAGCAAGGCAATGCAAGAGCTAGGAAGAAGCAATATTTGGAGTTTCTTATGCTAGGCAAGCAGTACATTAGGATCATAAGCAAAAACTGTGAGAAGGTAAATCCTAGACAAATGTTAGAGGACTTAAGTTTTAAAACTGAGTGTTCATCTTTAAGAAATGCAGAATCTTTCTTTATTAATACTTGAGTTCAATATAAGAGATCAGTTTCAATGTCATCTTTTTTTAAGTGCATGCTGTGTGCCAAATTATGAACATTTTCTGTATCTTATTGTATATTCTTTCCAAATTTATAAGGTATATATTATCAACCTCACATTACAGATGCAATGACCAAAACAGAGCAGGGCAGTACCTTACCTAAGTATCACAGCTACTAAGTGGCAGATTGCCTACTCAGATACAAAAGCATGAGCAGAAAATCTCCATTTAATAGTACTATGCGCTTCTTCTATGCTACTTTCATAGTTGATATTGTCACTGTCATAACAACCATGGAACCATTATCAGCATCAACCTCACCTTTATCATGTTATAAGAGATACTTTTCCCTGACTTTCCCCCCCTCTATGAATCCTAATTCTGATAGTTATCCAAAGATAATCTTCCTCACCGAGAATCACAGCTATTAAAATTATATCTAAATTGACTTAAGAAACTCATATGACTTTACAGCTTCCAGGTATGAAAATCAAAGCTTTCATGTGAGAATAAGGATCTAAGGGATAAGCAACAGTTGACAAGACTACACGACAATGAAGAGAATGTATTTCTGGAGCTAAGAAATGTATTTCTGGAGCTACCTGAGGCCATGTAGCTGGAACAAAAAACAAGGGACATCCTGTGCAAAACAGAATCAGAGGACACATGGATCGGGCTGTGAGCTAAGCCTCTCATTATAGTTGTACCTAAAGCACAAATAAGACTTGAGTCACCTCCAAAGATGCCAAATGAGGCAGAAGGAGACAGGCAGAGATGCTTAGGCTTCTCCAGTCTCCCAGCCCTCACTAGCAAACTCTCATCACTGCTCATTGGCTGAACTCCGCAGCCTAATGGACTATGGTCAATAGGGTCCCAAAGAGTCAGACACAACTGAAGAAACTTAGTACACATGCCCGTATCTCTTTCAGAAGGAGGTAATAACCTGTATTAATCTCCTATCACTGCTTTAAATTATTTCTAGTTTCTTATCTCACAGTTCTGGGGGCCAGGCCTCTGAAATGGGTCTCACTGGACTAAAAATCAAAATGCTGATAGGTCTACATTCCTATCTGGAGGCTCCATAGGAGAATTGTTTTTCTTTCCTGCTGTCTAGAGATTGTCTACATTCACGGTTTTACAGCCCCTTTCTTTCTTCAAAGTCAGCAGATATCCTTCCTACTTTCTGACTTCCTACTCCTCTATCTTCCTTTTAAAGATTTTTTAAGGATCCTCATACTCATGGACTCTAGGGATTACACTGGGGCCACATGGACAATACATGATTAGCTACTTAGCAACCTTAATTTCATCTTCTACCTTAATTCCCCTTTGCCATGTGAAGTCATATACTTCAGGTTCTGGGTATGAGGGCATGGACATCTTGGAGGTTGGGGCCATCATTCTGCTTAGCACATAACCTGTCCTTTCAATTTTGCACCATTTCAAATATAATCTCTGATTCTGATAATAATTCCCTGTGCCAATTTCATGCAATACAGTAACAGGCAGGCAGAAAACTCATTTTATTAATATTGATGAAATTCAATTGAATCTGGTCAAAGGCCTCACCAAATCTTCAATGGCATTTTATTACCTAGATGTTGTTTTGGCTGCTTGGAGATTATACTGTTTTTTTTTTTTTTCTCTCAAAATTTTCATTGTTCTAGACAGCTAGACATACCCCTATGATTGACTTCTGTTTAAGCAAAATGTCATTATTCTAAACACCAGGATTGAATAAAATGAATACTTCCTTTCTTAGTAAACATAGATAATTGCATATTAGTAAAACAAATTAGTTCAACCCAAATGGATTTTGTTTGTTGATCACCATTGTTTAATTGTTTGGGCAAGTATTCTGGAGCTGAAAGCAACTATTTCTGTGAACTAACCTATACTCTTGGGTCTAACCTAGGATCCTTGCCTAGAAAGAAGGTTCTAAGTTTTAGTCTTTGAAACCCTGGCTCTTCCTTGAGGAACTGATTCTTAGATAAACAAAATCTAGGTTAGCTATGTTTCTATGAGGCACAGAGAAATACCATTTGTCTCTTCAAACTGTCTTTTGGTCATATACTTTTTTTGATAATTCAATTGATTGGGAACTAGAAAGACACTTTGACAGTGCATACATCAATATAGAGACAAGTAATGTGACATATTTATTCAATTTATCAAATAATGTTAAAGAATATGACAACCTACTGAAATACTGAAATGCCTAGTTTGATTTTTATGAAACCTAAAGAAATTCATGTTTTGAATTTAATTTGATTATAGAATATACTTGATGCACTATACATTCTATCATACATTCAAACACATATAATGTATAAATTGGGAGAGCAATCTACTGATTTGTATAAGCATATTCAACTACCTGTGTTAAAATACAACTTTTTTTACTTTCTAACTCTGTGACTTTGAGTGAGATATTTAACATTTCTGTGTTTACATATGCTCTCTTATATATGAAATGAAGAAAAATGCTGCTAAATCATTTCATAACATCAATATTGTGATAAAAATAAATTAATATATGCAAAGCATTTAGAGAAATGCCTTTTGATGATAAAACTACCTGTCTTCAAGTTAGAATTACTGTCTGATAACTATTTAATTTTTAATCAAATTGATTGATCATTAAAGATTACAAAAATCTTTCACAAACACTTGGATAAAGAGAATGACCCATTATTCTGTGTGTTCTAACCTTTCTGTAAACACAGAATTTAGGATTGGCCATTTCTGCCTGCAAGACTCTTTGAAGACATATTCTTTCTTAATTTAACACCTTAAAATCTTTCCATTTCCTGAAAACCTCTCTATTTTCTAGCAGGATATCTGCTGCTGCTGCTAAGTCGCTCAGTCGTGTCCGACTCTGTGACCCCATGGACTGCAGACCTACCAGCCTCCTCTGTCCATGGGATTTTCCAGGCAAGAACACTAGAGTGGGTCGCCATTGCCTTCTCTGGTAGGGTATCTAGGTGTTAGGCAAAGTCATCCTTCTCATGTAGCTATATGCACTCTAAAATAATAAAGAATGCCACATTATAAAGAGAGAGAAATTTTAGAATTGATCAGGAGGACTGGAAACACAGTGTATACACACAGGGCTTAGCAGTAGCCCCAGTTCTCAGGGGAAATGTGGATTGCTTTTATGAGTATACTTAAGGAATACAGATCAATGTTTCTATCTCTTCAAATATTTTCCCTGATACACCCACAATAGTGCCTCAGGTTCCACCCTTAAAGCCTCTGTGATTTATAATCTATGACAACAATTAGAGTACTTCACAATGTTGAAATGCTTGTTAAAGAAATACTTTTGTTTTTTTCAAATTTCAGTCAACAGCTATGGGGCTTACATTGTAGCCAGCTTGGGCACAGTCTTGTGGCAACTGGATAAGCTTGAGGAATTGGAGAGATGTTTAAGGTCAAAATACAGAATTAGATGGACAAGTTTTGAAAAAAGACTTTCAAAGAACAGCTACATCTCACTTTCCAATACTTGTTCGGGCAGGTACCAAACACAAGGAAATAAAACCTTATTTCCATAGTGGAATTAACAGCTTTATACCTTAAGTGTGGACCCAAAGGTATGAACACGCCTGAAGCTCTTGGACACAGTATTATTAAGTTTTATTATTATTTCCATATTATGATAAAATGTTAATCTCTTTAACTGAGCAGAGTTGTCTTTCTTTGTTTCTCTGCATACTTCATGAATGTCGTTGTTGTTGTTGTTCAGTTACTAAGTCATGTCTGACTCTTTGTGACCCCAGGGACTGCAGCCCACACCAGGCTTCCCTGTCCTTCACCGTCTCCCAGAGTTTGCTCAAATTCATATCCATTGAGTCAGTGATGCTATCTAATCATCTCATCCTCAGTCACCCTCTTAACACCATAATTCAAAAGCATCAGTTCTTCAGTGCTCAGCCTTCTTTATGGTCCAACTCTTGCATCCGTACATAACCACTGGAAAAACCATAACTTTGACTATATGGACCTCATGTCATGAATAAAGGATACTGAAGAGATAAGATTAAATAAATAAATCATAACTAATAATAAAAAATTTTATGAATAAAATAAACTGTTTCTAGCTGATCAGAAGCTATGTTGGCAAGAAAGATTTATTAAGCAATTTTAGACAGTTTGTTGGAAACTTACTCTGTGCTACCCTAAGCTCAACACTAGTGCATCATTTATATCACTTGTTTATTTCAGTAATGTGATGGGTCATTTTACTATTACTTCTGTTTTATAGACAAGAAAGTTAAGTGAGGACAGTTAAGCGAATTGCGTATGTTCAGACTAGTAATATGGTAGAAGTCACATGTATTCATGTTTTAAAGTTTATGACTTATCACTTTGTGTGTGTGTATTTAACTGAAATTTTAGACTCTTTTGTCTAACTCATCCCCCCTCCTCAAAATGAGAAATGGCTTTACCCATGACTGTTCAACAGGTTATTTTCTTCCCTCATTACCTGCAACTTCTGTCTTAAAAATCTCCACTCACAAAGTAGTGTAAAAGAATAATAATAAGAGTTGAAGACATCAATCTTCCCAAGCCATGTTTGTTTCAATAGTCATCTCAGCCTTAAGAGAAAATAATTTCCAATTTGGTTAATTTGGATATTGAGTTGGAGGGCTTCGCTTGTAGACATCCCCAGTATCCTCCCCATACTGTCTGAAATGTGATTCTTTTCTGTCTGGGTTTGGTTTTATCTTCTCTGCCAGTCTAATATTCCTCTTTGAGGTTGGACTGTACCATTTTCTAGCAACATTCTTTCATCTTGATAAATACTCCTGCTTCTCATCAGTTGTTTCTTGCCTTTCTCACAACATAAGATCTTTGGAGAACACAGTGTTATCAATCTGATCCTAGTAAAGTAACATTACCAAACGGACATTTAAAAATGGGTGTGAATGAATGGTTGCATTTATAAGCATACAATCCAGAAGATAAATAGGATACACACATATTAAAATTGAGTTTCCATTCCAAAAAATAAACCTCCTAAAGTGAAAGTGTAAGTCACTCAGTTGTGTCCAACTCTTTGCAACCCCGGCCGGAATACTGGGATGGATAGCCTCTCTCTTCTCCAGGGGATCAAAACCCCGTATGTCCATCATAATTAAATCAGAATCTTGTGAAAGTGAGGCCTTGGCATAAATAGAGTTCTAAGCTCCGCTGGAGATGGCAACATGGAGGCAGGACCGAGCATCACTGTGTAAAACTTTCATCCCAGATTCCTAATGACCTTTAAAAATGTTTTGCATCTCTTCTTGAAATATCTATCAACAGATTGCACCAGAACAGAAATGCATTTGTTCATTTGGTGGTTATAGCAAAGAAGTTGTTAGGTGGTCAGGGTAAGGTCCATCCAAGTTAGGCAACGGTGATATCAGATTTTTATTGTTCTTGCTTAAGACTCTAATTTATGTAATTATTCAAGTCACTTAAAAAGAAGTCAGCAGGAAAAGCATATATGTAGAATTGCTCCTTAGGGAGATAATGCAAAGGGCAGGGGGTGCAACAGGAGGTAAGGGATCTGAGGTCTTAGGAAAGTAGGTGAGTCCAGAATAATGTGATGAGGTCAGTAATGGTGAGCTTACACCTTCCACCTACACTCAGCATCTGCCCCATGTTGAAAAATATTCTGAGTGAATAGATTCAGCTTTGCCTCTTGGCTGAAATTAAAATACAAGAAAAAGAAAATCTCCCAATGGTGGTTTCCAAGCTTACAGGCTCGTCGTAATCACTGGGGAGCTTACAAAAATCCCCATGTCCAGACCAAACTGCATGCTAATTAAATCATAATGGATGAGGTGGGGGCCCTGGCATCAGTGCTCTGCAAGTGATTCCAAAATTGCACTCATTATAGAATGACTCTGCTAATAACTGCTTTTCAGAGAAAAAATTAAATGTTTCTATCTTTTGCCTGTGGTATTTGGCCAGGGCTGGAGGATCAAAGAGGACATTCCCATTCTTCCTCTCAGCATCCATGTAAGTTACTCATCCATCTTAACATGGATTCATTGACTAGAAGCTGTGGAATTGATTTCTGATCATATACTACATTTTCCTCGCACTAGACTAATCCCTTCACTGCTCAGATCCTTAAAAGGACATTATAAGTCCTATGGGAAATGATTTATAAGTGATATGCCTTAAGTTTAATTTTGTGGACCTAATTATAGGCTTTTTTCTCTAAAAGTAATCCATTTTTTCTTTAAGTAGTCAATGAATAGAATAGATATTTGCCAAGTATTTTTGAGTGGCACGTTATTTCAGTGGTACTCTCGAGAGGTACATACAGTAGATCTGATAATTCTCTTTCTCTGGGGCTCAAATAATTTATTAATAAAAAAAAATGTTTCTCCCACCAAAGCCTTTCTCTACAAACACTTGTCTAATGTTGTACATCAAAGAAAGTGAAGTTGCTCAGTAGTGTCTGACTCTTTGTGACCCCGTGGACTGTAGCCTACCAGACTCCTCAGACCATGGGACTCTCCAGGCAAGAATAATGGAGTAGGTTGCCATTTCCTTTTCCAGGTGTACATCAGCTCATGGGTAGGGATTGAGAGACTTGGAAAAGAGAAAAGTAGATGTTCTTTTCTTTTTAGAAACTTCTACTCTATTTGAGGAAACTAAACACATGCTTATGCTTAATGTATTTTAATGATTCTCAGTTTTTAGAGTGGCTATGAACCAGAATGCCAGAAAAATTTAAAATTCCTAAGCCTTATTTTGAGACATTGTTGCCTAGAAATTCCTTTGTGTTTTCCTGGAATATTCACCTTGATCAAGCAGCCTTGATGATGCCCAAACAGTCAAACTTCTAAGTCTCACATATAAAATAGCAACAACAGTATCATCAATTTGTTGTGATGATGAAATTGCATAAGAGACAGCAAAACTACATATGTTGTATGTCAACACATGTGGTATCTCATTACATTATTGTACATTCATTTTAAAAGCTTTTTCAATAAGTAAAGAAGCAGCTTAAATAATAAATGAAGGTACGCCAAGAGGTGGTCAAGGCAGATGGAATTAACTAAAGAATGTTTCACTGTGTTGGTACGTTTTAAAGGGTTTTGAAGCAACAGCAATTTCTCCTGTTAAAGAAACTGACATTTGACAATAAGTGAGAACATCATCACTGACTAACTTGGCTGAATCTCTTTGTTATTCTTATTAAAATTTCCAGCTTTACAGAGTATTATGAAATGATAATTTATCCTCATTAAGTAATCCTATTTATGAACTGTCTCATATCATTGAATTTCTGGCTCATTTGTACCTTTTAGTTAACTGATGAATTAAAAGTCAAAGTAGTATCAGTCTGAAGTTGTCTATGATGGATGTTTTATGGACATAATGCAATGGGAGATCAAGAAATCACTTTGGTTTTTGCAAGAATTGGAGGAGCTGTTGCTAAGCCGAGGGAATCTATCATACCAAAGGCAGATACTACAGTCAATAGACTAAATACTCCAAGTTAAGAAAATGTGCAAACATTTATACAGACTGGTTTTGGGGACCTTAACAATGCCCAGATCAGTTCTCTAGTCAAGTGGATATATAACCTTTCCAAGGCCATAAAAGTAAAGAGAAAGTGGGCTAAGAGAGAAAACAACAATGAAAAGGTACACTGGAAAACCAGCACGATCCAGGTTTATTCCTCTTTAAAGGAAATGGACTGCAAAGCAGCCGAACTCTCTAAATGTTGATGTCTAGGCTGTCTTTTTCCCCCAGACAGAAAGAATTGTTTATTTGATCTAAGCAGAACTTTAGGATTGCTAGTCATCATAGAGCAATCAGGTATTTGCATGTCAGATGTGCTAAGTTCTTATTTATGGACTCTGGTTCGAGGTTTCATATGCTTCAGTATTCTTTCCTGGAGAATCCCATGGCCAGAGTAGGCTGGCAGCATGATCCATAGGGTCACAAAGAGTCAACACAACTAAAGCGATTTAGCAAGCACACACACATGCCAAAATTTGCATTAATCTATATCCATTAGTTCAATTACAAATATTTATTGAATACCTACGATGTGCTAGATAAAAATAAATGTGACATTGGAAAATAAAATGAATAAAACATTTTTGGAAACAAAAGTTGTGTTCAATCCAGGGAAAGTTGGCGTGAGCTCAAATGTAATGGAAACATAAGCAGCCACAGGCCTGGAAAGATCAATTTTCATTTCAGTCCCAAAGAAAGGCAATGCTAAATAATGTTCAAACTACCACGCAATTGTACTTATTTCACATGCTAGCAAAGTTGTGCTGAAAATCCTCAAAGCTAGGGTTCAACAGTACATAAAATGAGAACTTCCAGATGTACAATCTGGATTTAGAAAAGGCAGAGGAACCAGAGATAAAATTTCCAACATCCATTGGATCATAGAAAAAGTAAGAGAATTCCAGAAAAACATCTACTTCTGCTTCACTGACTACACTAAAGCCTTTGAATTGTGGATCACAAAAATCTATGGAGAACACTTAAAGAGATGGAAATACCAGACTACCTTACCTGCCTCCTGTGTAACCTGTATGCAGGTCAAGAAGCAACAGTTAGAACTGGACATGAAACAATGGACTAGTTCCAAATTGGGAAAGGAGTACGTCAAGGCTGTATATCGTCACCCTGCTGATTTAACTTATATGCAGAGTACATCATGTGAAATGCCAGACTGGATGAAGTACAAGCTGGAATCAAGATTGCTGGGAAAAATATCAATAGCCTCAGATATGCAGAAGTCAGCACCCTATGGCAGAAGATGAAGAGGAACTAAAGAGTCTCTTGACTAAGGTGAAAGAGGAGCGTGAAAAAGATGGCTTAAAACTCAACATTCAAAAAATGAAGATTATGGCATCTGGTCCCATCACTTCATGTCTAATAGGTGGGGAAACAATGGAAATAGTGACAGATTTTATTTTCTTGGGCTCCGAAATTACTGTGGATGGTGACTGCAGCCATGAAATTAAAACATGCTTAGGAAATCAGTCCTGAAGATTCATTGAAAGGACTGATGCTGAAGCTGAAGCTTCAATACTTTGGATACCTGATGTGAAGAACTGACTCACTGGAAAAGACCCTGATGATCGGAAAGATTGAAGGCAGGAGGAGAAGGAGATGACAGAGGATGAGATGGTTGGATGACATGAGTTTGAGCAAGCTCTGGGAGATGGTGATAGACAAGGAAGCATGGTGTGTTGCAGTCCATGGTGTTGAAAAGAATCGGACATGACTGAGCAACTGAAATGATAATGATGATGTTGATGATGTGTGTGTGTCTTTGCGCACATGCATGACATGACTTTAAAAAAGGAAGTAAGGACACTTCATTTAGCTTTGAGATATAAGTATCAGAGTAAATCCAGAAAAACCAGGATGGGAACATAGAGTCGAGATGGAGGAAATAGGGAAAGTTACATCTCTATGTGAACTGGAAAGCCAGTTCATAAAATCAAAATCACAAAATCACTCAAGATTGTAACTCATCACTTCAGTTATGTTCATAGCATTCAAGTAAAATATTAAACCTATGGAGTAAAGAGAATAAAATGCTCCAGATAGGTAATTTCTGTGAAAGGCCTTAGTGAGTTCTGTTTGTTTAGGCTTACAGCTCCACACATATTCATTTTCACTCATGGACACATGTTTTGCTAAAAGGTTACATTTTGGCAGCTAGAAACATTGGAATAGAAATGGCTATATTAGCAAAGATGAATTATTCATTGCTCTATTTATAAACTCTATAATTATTTTAGGTAAAAAAAAAAAAAAAATTGAGGGGCGAAACTAAGATGGCGGAGGAATAGGACGGGGAGAACACTCTCTCCCCAATAAATACACCAAAAGAACTTTTAAAGGCCGAGCAAACTCCAAAAAACAGGAACTGAATGCTGGCAGAGGACATCGGGCATCTGGATAGGCGACCCAGTGCCGACGTGAGGAGGTAGGACAAAAGAAAGAAAAGAAAAAAAAGTAGAGGGAGAGACAAAGAGCTGGGGACGG